>QRFJ01002568.1:159029-226529 GCA_006176705.1 Cocos nucifera | reverse complement strand
TATTAAGTTAATGTAAAAAGAAAGTGCTTGCATGATGGCAGATCAACAAGGACAAAATAGAATTCCACCAATAACAAAAATAGGACCTCAAGTAGAATGCAACAACAAGCCCAAGCATAAGCTAAGAAAAATCTGTTCGGTCTGCCTGTCAAAAAGGATCCCTAATGAAAACACTCTAAAAAGAAATGTTAGAGGGTTGAGTTTAGTCATCTCAAATCCCAAAAGCCTATTCGCAAGCATATTTTCCGGCAAGAAAAAACCTCATTAAAAACATTGCTTCAAGTCTCATCCATAGTTCACCATCTCGATGTCGACATTGTACTAGTACCATCCTATTATAGTTAGGGGTGCAAATGAGTCGAGCTACTCAAGCTCGACTCGACTCAGTTATTATCGAGCTCGAGTAGCAGGATACTCGGGTTGAAAACTCGCAAACTTATTCGAGTTTATATATATAATAATATTATTTTTATTTATATATATTAATATATATATTATTAGTAGGCTAAACCTTGATTTCGAGCTCGAACTCAAGCTTGAGTATGGCTCAATTGATATTCAAGTCGATCTCGAACTTTGCCTTGATTTTGAACTCGAACTCAAGCTTGAGCATGGCTCAATTGATATTCAAGTCGAATCAAGTCAATCTCGAGCTTTGCCTATTTTTTATCGAGCCGAGCTCAAGCTTAGGATGTTAAGGCTCGATTGATCTCAAGCCGAGCTCGAGCTTAGGATGTTAAAGCTTGATTGATCTCGAGCCGAGTTTCGAGCCCTACTATTTTGAGTCAAGCGCTACCTTCCAGCTACTCAACTCAGCTCGGTTCGATTGCACCCCTAATTACAATGTTAATATGCGGTATAGTATGGTAAGGTTTGGCACACCAAGTATTGGTATAATATGGTGCCACATTACTAATTCGGTATCAGTATGATATGGTATATCCAATACGGTACGATCAATAAAGCATGATACCGATCGATACAGCAAACCTTGCACCAAATCCAAAAGTCCATCTCCAAGCACAATTTCCAGCAAGAAGAGCCTCATTAAACACCTCATTCTTCACTTTCTTGTTCTTTCACACACCACTCTTATTCTTTAGATTATGGAGTCAGATACTACTGTATATTTAAACAATAGTTACTCATACAAATAAAAGGCATAGGTCAAAGTTTCTTCCTTGTTTAATAAAGCAAAAGCAGCAAAAGTGGGAATCACAATCTCAATGGTCAACTAAATTGGAACTTTTATTGAGCTTACATAAGTAGTCATGAAAGGATGCTAATTTTTATGTCTCTAACCCAACGGAAAAGGTTCAAGATGTCCACCAGCACCACATGTTTTCTACAAAGATGTAATATCATTATCTTGTTTTCTCACCAGAAAATCAACAAGTCTAAACAATTTTTATGCATTTTAGAATCGCTTTCAAAATGCTTGAAAAAGTCCTTTATCTAGGTCAATGGTTTCTAGTATTTGTCATGAGATATCAATAAATATTTCAGAAACTTCTTGAGTGACTTTTCAAAAAAATAACAATTCATTCAATTGAGAGATCTGATACCAAGGCCTTCCTATGTTCTTCAAGACCCTATTTACAAGTAGAAGAGCTGTTAACGTTACATGAAGTTCACCCTACAGATCTATGCACATATCTTTGTTCAGGAAGTACTTCAAGATGTCAACAACCCTACTCTTATATGGCCTTAACCAAACAATTCATTAAAAAAACAACCCTTTTAGTTATTGCAAAAGTTATTTGAAAATCAGGGGACTCGATGTGTGAACCATGTCTCCAATACAGTTGTAGATTAATGAATAATAATCAGCACAAGAATAAATAGGCAATGATGTGCATGTATGCAAAACCAAACGACATATGAAAACATCACATCCACTATGTAAGAATCCCAAATACTACTAGTGTATGAATGTCCATAGCTAGGAGCCTAGGGTAACAACTTGGAGTTCTGTCCGGTCTCCTTAAGGGCTGATGGCTCTGGGTATTTGTAAGTATACCCTAGCCCACCCTGATTTTGATGGTTGTATTGGCCCAATCCATGAATCCCATGGGATTTTGGGCCCAACCATCCAAACAGGCCCTAAAAGGGATTAAAAAAAACAGCATAAAATTAGAGGGAGATGTATGCTAGAGAAGAGGAATCTCACTCTATGATGGCTAGCATATATACAAGTTATTCTGGCCATCTACGAAATGTAATAGATGAGATATGATTTCATTGAATGTCTATCAGCACTACTAAAAACTGCCGTGCAGCTGTCCTTTTCCTCCTTTTATATCACAAATTTGACCTGGTACTTGTCCTACAAAAATTGGAGCTGGACTTCATTCGATGGCTGAGGTGACAAATGAGGATAGATGTGAGGGAAAGAGAGAGAAGCAGGGGAGAAAAGGAGTAGGACAATCAGCAACAAATGGCCAGCTACATTTTTTTTGTTTCTTTTCTTTTATTTATTTTCTTTGGTTACCTCTTCCCATATTCTTATCTCTCTTTATTTTCCTATTTTGTTCTGCATTTGTACCCCAGAAATTGAATGCCCCTCTTAGGCAAACAGATGAGACATAGAGGTCATGCACCCCACCCCCAACCTATAATTGTTTTTATGTTAATAATTGCTGATAGTGGCTGGCCTTCATAAAAATGACCGATAAACTCCAAACAAGATGGTCAAGAATCCAGATTCAAAAAATTTACTGATGATGGTCACCGTAAAATCTCATCTTAATTTCTTATCTAACAAACATATTAAACATTAAATTAACCCTTAAAAATATTTTAAATGCGAAAGACCCCTACTTCTCTTTGAATTATCTCCCTACAACTCAAAACACAAAAAAGTATTGATTGTTATTGGACCAATTATGCACTGCTCTTTGATTTAGAAGCCTGCAACTTTAAATCAGTCAGCATCATCTTACCTACATTCTAAATGTTTAGAAGTGCTGCCTTCCTACCCATGTTCCTGACCCAAGATTCTGCACCTTGCTATGCACATATCTTCCGGCATCTAGACAGCTTGAGATTCGGGTAGAGGGATCGGTTTTGATTAGAACCTCCCTAAATCTACTAAAAAAGATTTTGTTCATGAAGTACTTTAACCAAACAATTATTTAAAAAATATAGCCCTTCTAGTTATTGCAAAATTTATTTGAAAATCGAGGGATTCAATGTGTGATCCATTGACTCCTAAACAGTTATAAATTAATGAATAATAATCAGCACAAGAATAAGTAGACAATGATGTGCACGTACGCAAAAACCCAACAACATATAAAAGCATCGCTTTCATTACATACCCAATGGGAGTAACACTGTTAAATCTCATAATGTCTGCGCCCCCTTCCAGTTCCCCAACACAAGCTCGGGACTCAATGTCCCTAGCAGACACCTCCACACCATCATCAACAACACTACCAACAATTCCTTCTGCGGGCAGTAGAAAATCCTGCAGAGAGAGTGCAGTCAATCTCAATCATAGAACATCAGCTAATCATCAAAAGGAAGTTCTTTTATAGCAAAAAAGCAATGTGATCTACCTTGACGACAATTTCAGCAAGGTCAGCAGATAGCACAACAAGAGTATCTATAACAGCTCCTGTAGGTAAACTTGCATCGCACTTTCCTTTCCCTATCTTCTTCCTTGCTTTCTTCAATACCACACCTAAACAATGCCAAAATCCACCAAATTCGATCAATCCAATCAAACCCATGTCAGAAATCCGAAAGATAACCTGAAACCCGATCTGTTCATCAATTTGTAGATACAGATCGACAACAACCTCAGCAATCAATCCAATAAAAACAAGAAAGAATTCGGTCGTTAGGTCAGAAAGAATTCCAGATTTTAAGAAGAAATGGGATGCGAAAGATTGGAGCTTGGCTGGGGAGGGGCGTTCTCACCGTAGCCGTCCTGGAGGCAGGCGGTGTGGAAGACGCCGGAATAGACGGAGCCGTCCTTGACGAGGACGTCGACGGGGAGGCCGACGATGCATAAGGTGGTGAAGAGCAGCCCGTCGCTCAGAGAAGGAGCAGGCGTCGAGCTCTCTCTCGCGGGCTCGTCTCCTCCCTTCTTGCGAGCCATCCCAAAGGCCTCCTTCTATTCTAGTCTCTTCCCAAAGGCCTCTATTCTAGTCTCTCCCCCCTATTCCAGTCTCTTTGCTTTCCAACTACGAGCGCTTTGCTCTTTGGCTCCGTTCGTCCTCTCTCTCTTTTGCGGGACTTCGTAGGGAACTTTGGTCTGCTGCCATTTTAAGCAGGGGTGTCAAGGGGTGGAGCCTGCTTCGGGTGAAGTTTTGCTGAATGATACGTCCGAATGATGCGGGTCCAGATGGATCAATTTACATTTTACGCCCTAAATTTTTGTTGCCGCTTGTTTACCTTCAATGCATTATATTTTTAAAAAATCCTAAAAAATTTTAAATAAAAACTATATAATTATGGGTATAACCATATAAAAAATTTTATTTATTCCTATTGAGGATAAATCCTACTTCTATCGAAGTCCAGTATGATGCTTAGCCTAATGCGACTGGTAATCACGGAAGAGCTTCAATTGAAAATTCTTCCTCCAGCAGTCGAACCTCGGTCGAACTTCTTTAGCGGCCGAACTCCTCCAATAGCCAAACTCTCCCGGACTCCCTCCAGCGGCCGAACCCTAGCCGAACTCCTTCAAGCAGCCGAACTCTTCCAACGGCCGAATCCCTCTCAGACTCCTCCAATAGTCAAACCCCTTTCGAACTCCTATAGCGGTCGAACTTTTCCTAGACTTCTCCTTCGGTCGGACTTCTCCATCAGTCGGACTCCTTTCGGACTTCCTCCAGCGGCCAAACTCCAATCGAACTCCTTCAAGCAGTCGAACTTCTCTAGCGGTCGAACCCCTCTCGGACTCCTCTAGCGGCTGAACTCCTTTCAAACTCCTACAGCGGTTGAACTCCTCCCAGACTTCTCCTTCGGTCAGACTTCTCCTTCGGTCGAACTCCTTCCAGATTTCTCCTTTAATCGGATTCCTTCAAAAGTCGAACTCCTACCAGACTTCTCCCTCAGTCGGATTCCCCCAGGAGTTGAACTCCCTCCGAACTTCTGCTTCAGTCGGATTCCTCTAGAAGCCCAACTCCTTCCGAACTTCTTCCTCAGTCGGATTCCTTCAAGAGCCCAACTCCTTCCGAACCTCTCCTTCAATCAGATTCCTCCAGTCCGAACCTCTCCTTCAATCAGATCTCCTCCAGGAGTCCAACTCTCTCCGAACTTCTCCTTCCGTTGGATTCCTCCAGAAGCTGAACTCCCTTCGAACTTCTTCCTCAATCGGATTCCTTCAGGAGCCAACTCCTTCCGAACTTCTCTCTTAGTCGGATTCTTCCAGGAGCCCAACTCCTTCCGGACCTCTCCCTCAATCGGATTCCTCTAGGAGCCAAACTTCCTTCGAACTTCTCCTTCAGTCGGATTCCTCCAGAAGCCGAACTCCCTCTGGACTTCTCCTTCAATTGAATTCCTCCAAGAGCCAAACTCCCTCTGGACTTCTCCTTTAGTTGAATTCCTTCAGGGGCCGAACTCCTTCCGAACTTCTCCTTCAGCCAAATTCCTTCAGGAGCCGGACTCTTTCCGAACTTCTCCTTCAGCCAAACTTCTCCACCAGTCGAACTCCTTCAGTCGAACTTCTCTACTAATCAAACTTCTTCTAAACTTCTCCATCAGTCGAGCTTCTCCACCAATTGGACTTTTTCTAAATTTTTCCATTAGTCGAATTTCATCCAGATTCCTCTAGTGGATTACTTTCAGATTTCAAGTAGCATTCCTTCCGGATGATCCTCTCTAGCCGTATTCTCTTTAGGAGTCCGAACTCCTCTAGAATTGACATACGTCAAAACTCTTCATCCCTCCACATGATCCCAAGCGGCTCAGTACCGGACGGCTATGGCTGTCACTATCAATCTGCTGCAGGCAGCACCCCTCTCCGTAACAAACTCCATGCAGCCTCGAGCGGCCAGCTACCGGACGACTACGGTTGTCACTATCAGTCTGCTACGAACGGCGTCCCTCTTCGTAACAAACCCTACGCAGCCCCAAGCGGTCAGCTATCAGATGACTATGGCTGTCACTATCAGTCTGCTCCGGGCTTCATCTATAAAATAGACCCTCTAGATATGTTTTTTCTAAGCTCTCATCTCCTTTCCAAAAACTCTACTGAATTCTTTTCTGAGCACTCCATTCTTATTGATCAGAAGAGCTGACTTGATCGTCAGAGGGTCTTGTCAGAGCCACCACCATCGACTCCGGATGAAACTTTATTTTGCAGATCACCGACGGTGACCTCTTCTTCTCGACTCCAACTCGATCCGATGTCGATCAGATTCTACACCAATAGGATTAGCGCTAGAAGGAGAGCTTCTGTTTTCAAGATTTTCTTGCTTTTAAAGGAGTGCTTAGCAGCAATCTCTCTTCTTCCTCTCTAGAATTCTTCTTAAAAAAAAATGCCTCTCAGGAAAGCTTCGACCCGGCGATCAATGACCTCTACAGCCAAATCCCATCCAGACCTCTCCACTCCCGCTTCAACTCTGGCAACTCAATCTCCACCTGCAGTCGTAGCGGATGCGGAGCAGTTCAATCTACTAGTCCAGCAGGTTCATGATCTCACCAAGGCAGTGCAGGCCATTCATCAGTAGGCTCCGATGCTGATTCAATCAGAGCAGGCTTCTTCGGAGCCCCATGATCCGATCTGAGAATGGTCGACTTGGGCTAGCCGATCAGTGACCTCCAAAAGGGGAAAGCAGAGGATGAAGAACCCTTGCTCGGACCATGACTCGACCCAGGGTTAGCCTTGCACCCATTCCATCAGAAAACCTAGAGATCAATGATCGTGAAGATCTCCTGGATTAAAGGCTCCTGAAAATGAGCCGACGAATCGAAGAACTCCGCCATACTCCCTCCTCACATAGTAATAATATTTGCATTGACCCTCCTTTTTCTCAAAAGATTATGCAAGAGCCCATTCCGCCAAACTTCAAGCTTCCCTAATTTGAAAACTACAATGAAATCTCTAATCCGATTGATCACCTAAAGGCCTTTCGGACCATGATGCTGCTCCATGGCGCACCAGATGCCATCTTATGTTGAGCTTTCCCATCTACCTTAAAGAAAGCAACAAGAAACTGATACTCGACGTTGAAGTTGGGTACGATCTTCTCCTTTGACCAGATGAGCTATCAGTTTGCTGCTCACTTCATTAGCAGCCGACATCCGCACCGAGGTTCAAATTCTCTGATGAATATCAAGCAAAAAAATTCGAACTTATATCACCCAGTTTAACACTACTGCATTGGAGGTTCGGAACTTGGACCAGTTTGTTATAATAGCCACACTTAAGGACGGCCTTCAGAAGAATAATTTACTATTCTTCTTGCAGAAAAAATAACCCAGAAACTTTTATCGATCTGCTAGCTCGGGCTGAAGGATATGCTCGAGTGGAAGAAGCCTTCAAATTGAAAGATGAAGAAGTCATAGGAGAGCGACAGATGGGCGAGTCTAGTAAACCCATGACTGATGGAGGGCCAAATGAAGTTCGACCGTGCTCACGGACTCCCTCCGAGCATAAGCGAGCCCAAACTCCTCCTCGAGCTCATCGTCAAAGAAGCTCCGACGGAAGGGCATGAAGAAGTTCTCCCACAAGAAGGTTTCACAACTACGCCCCCCTCAATGCTCCAAAGATGCAAGTATTGACGGAGATCAAGAAGCAACTATCGAGGCCTGAAAGGATGCAAACTCATCCCGACAAGCACAATCCTAGTAAATACTGCCTCTACCATCGTGACCATGGTCATGATACTAAAGAATACATTTAGGTCCAAGATAAGATCGAGGAGCTCATCAGGAGAGGTCGATTGAATTGATTCCTCAGACGTCGATCTGAAATAAGTGAAGATCGATCGAGGGCACTATCATAGCCAGAACCATCAAGAAGGAAGAAACAACAAGAAGATCGACCGCCTCTCGACATCATCAACACTATCTCTGAGGGACTTAGTACTTCGACGAGCCACCATCTCTCAGTCTCAAAGCCAGAGAAAGCTTGTCTCGAATTGGGAAGGCCCATATGAAATTGAAGAGGTCGTCCGACCTAAAACTTATCGTCTGAAGGAGCTCGAAGAAATAACGCTGCCATGACCTTGGAATTCAGAAAATCTGAGAATATAGTATCAGTAATTTTTCTTTAATAAAACTTCTTCATTTTAATATTATGATTTCTTGATACAAAAACTATGTGATGACAGGAAAGAAGCAATCAATAGTGGCCATATTAGGAACAGAAGGAGAACCTCATCCTAACATGAGCAAGTCGAAGACCTCGTTCATTTTAGACGAGATAAGAGAAGAGGCTTTAACAACAGCCCTTACGTGCCCCTACAGCCCGTTAGAAATAGAAGAAGAACCTCATCCTAACGTGAGTAAAGTTGAAGGCCTTGTTCATTTTAGCGAGATGAGGAAGAGGCCCTGACAGCGGCCCTTATGTGCCTCTACAGTCCGTTAGAAATAGGAGGAGAACCTCATCCTAACGTGAGCAAAGTTGAAGGCCTTATTTATTTTAGACGAGATGAGGAGAGAGACCCTGACAATGACTCTTATATGTCCCTACAGCCCATTAGGAATAGGAGGAGAACCTCGTCCTAACGTAAGCAAAGTCGAAGGTCTCATTCATTTTAGACTAGGTGAGAGGAGAGGCCCCGACAATAACCCTAATGTGCCCCTACAGCCTGTTAGGAATAGGAGGAGAACCTCATCCTAAAATGAGCAAAAGTCGGAACCTCGTAGACTAAAGATGTAGAGAAGAAAGAAGCTCGGTGGAGAATCTTTACACATGTTTTCCACCATAACCTGACTATGTTAAATGTGAAAGAAAGAATCTTATCCTGGTTTGTAAGAGAGGTTCTAGTTCGATATCCACAATAAGCCCGACGTCCGCAACAAGCTCGGTGTCTGCAACAAGCAATAAACATGGAAACCTAGGATAGGAGCTAAGATCTCCTTCAACCTCGGTTGGAGATAAGATCTCTCTCGAACTTCAACATCAACCTTGATAGGAGATAAAATCTCCTTCAACCTTGGCTGGAGATAAGATCTTCCCTGAGCTTCAACGTCAACGTCAACGTCAACGTCAATAGGAGATAAGATCTCCTTCAACCTCAATTGGAGATAAGATCTCCTTCGAGCTTCAGCATCAATCTCAATAAGAGATAAGATCTTCTTCAACCTTGGTTGAAGATAAGATCTCCTCCAAGTTTCAATGTCAATCTCAACAGAAGATAAGATCTTCTTCAATCTCGATTGAAGATAAAATCTCCTCCGAACTTCAACGTCAATCTCAATAGGAGATAAAATCTCCTTCAACCCCAGTAAGAGATAAGATCTCTCCCGAGCTCCAATCCTTCAATAGAAGATAAGATCTTCAATCTCGACTGGAGATAAGATCTCCCCCGAGCTTCAATGTCAACCTCAATAGGAGATCCTCTCGAGCTTCAACACTAACCTCAACAGGAGATAAAATCTTCTTCAACCTTAATTAGAGATAAGATCTCTCCCGAGCTTCAATGCCAACGAGCTTTCAACGTCAATCTCAATAGGAGATAAGTTCTCCTTCAACCCCGGCAGGAGATAAGATCTCTTCCGAGCTTCAACGTCAACATCAATAGGAGATAAGATTTTCTTCAACCTCGGCTGCAGGAGATAAGATCTCCCGCGAGCTTTACCTTCAAATGCTCTGGAATGATATCTCCTCCAAGGAGTTTAATACCTCGACTATAAGATGAGATCTCCTTCAACCTCGATTGGAGATAAGATCTCCCCGAGCTTCAACATCAACATCAACAAGAGATAAGATCTCCTTCAACCTCGGTTGGAGATAAGATCTCCTCCGAGCTTCAACATCAATCTCAATAGAAGATAAGATCTCCTTCAATCTCGACAGGAGATAAGATTCCCCCGAGCTTCAACGTCAATCTCAATAGGAGATAAGATCTTCTTCAATCTCGATAAGAGATAAGATCTCTCCTGAGCTTCAACATGAACATCAATAGGAGATAAGATCTCCTTCAACCTCGGTTGGAGATAAAATCTCCTCCGAGCTTCAACGTCAACGTCAATAGGAGATAAGATCTGCTTCAATCTCGATTGGAGATAAAATCTCCTCCAAGCTTCAATGTCAACCTCAATAGGAGATAAGATCTCCTTCAACCCCAGCAGGAGATAAGATCTCCCCCGAGCTTCAATCTTAATGGGTGTAGAGCCTAGAAAAGGACTTTGACGGTCGTCTTTTTGTACTTTCTTCTTTTGAATTTTGAACTCGAGAGTGGGGGGACTATTGTTGGGGATGAACCCCGCTCCCGTCGAAGTCGAATCTGATGCTTAGCCTAATGCGACTGATAATCACGGAAGAGCTTCGATTGAAAATTCTCCCTCCAGCAGTCAAACATCGATCGAACTTCTTTAGCAGCCAAACTTCTTTAGTGGCCGAACCCCCCAGACTCCCTCCAGCAGTCGAACTCCTTCAGTGATCGAACCCCTTCCAGACTCCTCCAATGGTCGAACCTTTTTCGAACTCCTACTGCGGCCGAACTCCTCTCAGACTTCTCCTTTGGTCGAACTTTTCCATCAATCGGACTCCTTTCGAACTCCCTTCAATGGTCGAATCCCAGCCAAACTTCTTCAAGCAGTCGGACTCCTCCAGCGGCCGAACCCCTTCCAGACTCCTCCAACAGTCGAACCCCTTTCAAACTCCTACAGCGGTCGAACTCCTCCCAGACTTCTCCTTCGATCGAACATCTCCATTAGTTGGACTCCTTCTGGACTTCTTCTTCAATCGAATTCCTTCAGGAGCCAAACTCCTACCAGACTTCTTCCTCAATCAGATTTTTTCAAGAGTCGAACTCCCTCCAAATTTTTCCTTCAGTCAAATTCCTCTAGGAGCCCAACTTTTTTCGAACTTTTTTCTTAGTCAGATTCCTCCAAGAGCCCAACTCCTTTCGAACCTCTCCCTCAATCGAATTTTTCCAGAAGCCCAACTCCTTTCAGACCTCTCCTTCAGTTGAATTTCTCCAGGAGCCGAACTCCTTCTAGGCTTTTCCTTCTATCGAATTCTCCCAGGAGCCAAACTTCTCTTTTAGTTGAATTCCTCCAGGAGCGCAACTCCTTTCGAACCTCTTCCTCAGTCGGATTCCTCCAAGAGTCCAACTCCTTTTGAACCTCTTTCTCAGTCGGATTTCTTTAGGAGCCAAACTCCTTTCGAACCTCTCTATCTATCAAATTCCTTCAGAAGCTGAACTTTCTTCGGACCTCTTCTTCAATCAGATTTCTCGAAGAGCCGAACTCCCTCCAGATCTCTTCTTCAATTGGATTCCTCCAGGAGTCGAACTCCTTCCAAACTTCTCCTTCAACTAAATTCCTTTAGGAGTCGAACTCTTTTCGAACTTCTCCTTCAGTCGAACTTTTTTACTAGTCGAACTTCTTTAGCCGAACTTCTCCACCAATCAGACTCCTTTTGAACTTCTCCATCAGTCGAGCTTCTCTATCAGTTGGACTCCTTTTGGACTTTTTCATCAGTCGAATTCCATCCGGATTCCTCTAGCGGATTACTTTCAGATTTTAAGTAGCATTCCTCCTAGATTATTCTCTCTAGCCATATTCTCTTTAGGAGTCTGAACTCCTATAGAATTGACATACGTCAAAGCTCTTCATTCCTCTACGTAGCCCCGAGCGGCTTCATACCAGACGGTTACGACTATTACTATCAGTCTACTGCAGGTAGTGCCCCACTCCATAACAAACCTCATGCGGTCCCGAGCGATCAGCTATCAGACGGCTATGGCTGTCACTATTAGTCTACTACGGATGGTGCCCCTCTCCATAACAAATTCTACGTGGCTCCGAGCGACCAGCTATCGAACAACTATGATTATCACTATCAGTCTGCTACAGACGGTGCCCCTCTCCATAACAAACCCTACGTGGCTCCGAGCGATCAGCTACCAGATGACTACGGCTGTCACTATCAGTCTGCTCTAGACTCCATCTATAAAAGGGATCCTCCATATATATTTTTTCTAAGCTCTCTTTTTCTTTCCAAAAATTCTGCTAAATTCTTTCCTGAGCACTCCATTCCTATTGATCAGAAGAGTTGACTTGATCATTGGAGGATCCTACCGGAGCCACCATCATCGACTCTGGATGAAATTTTATTTTGCAGGTCACTGATGGTGACCTCTTCTTCCTCGACTCTAGCTCGATCCGACGTCGATCAAATTCTGCACCAATAATTTTTAAAATACTTTATTATTCCATAATATCCTTATAATTTAAAATTTTTAATTATTTTTATGAGATGGTGGGATCATACAAATCTAGTATGAATACATCCAAATAAATCTAAAAACAAAATGTCATAAAAAAAAGGAAGGAGTCAAGCAAACATCATCCCAAATCAGTCCATTCGAATGCTCTACAATAAAAGAGGCAACCTAATCCATAATCCTATTCACGTCTAATAAACATTAACTAGTCTAAAGATGTTGCAACTCCTCGCTATCCTCCAAATATCCTATAATAAGGGGTGACCATCCCCTATAGGCAATTGCCTCGTAATCCACTGGATCATAGTCATACAGTCACCCTTGAGAAGGATGGATTCCACTTCAAGACAAGCCTCGCATAGCGGATCCCCTCCTAAGTCGCTCTTAGCTTTGCCCTAGGTATAGAGATATCTAAGATCTAACTATCTCCAGCAGCAATGAGTCTAGAGTCAGGGCCTCAGATTATAAAGCCTATGATACAGACATCAAAGCGGGCCAAGATCCTGATTTGATTGATCGGATCCGAATGGATGAGGATCTAAATTTATTGCACCAAATCCTATAAATTCAACACTATTATGCTAGAACTACCATAACTTTCTTATCTAGAGTCCGAATCCTTATTATGATCCTAATTTGGAAAGCTCTTTTTGAGCTCTACAAACTTGACCACTTTGCCGTCATAACTTATTTCAGAGCCTAATTCAATTATTTGATAGGTCAACGGGAGCGTGACAGATCCTAATCGAGTGGAAACTCTTAGTCTTTTCCTATTTTGTTTATAATTCTTAATGTGAAACCTAGTGTAAGTCTAATAGGATTTTTTCTCTATAAATAAGGCCTTTAGGCCAACATTATAATCAATTTATTTGAGTTATTGAATTAAAAACTCTAGAAAAGAGTTGTTCTTCTTTTTTACCATTTTTTTCTTGTTTCGTGCATCTTCTTCTCTCTTCCCAATGATACGCCATGCTAAGGTTGCGTTAGCCTGCCCTACCCTTTCGACCATTATCCTGCACACTATCATCAAAGTTCACTTGGATAAAGCAAGGGGGTGGGGGCTCCCAAGCAATCAAAATCATTCAAATCATAGATAATATTGAAGAGAAATCCCAGATATCCCTCGTTATCAAAGGATCCCCAAAGGTAGACAAGTGAGTAATCTTGGCAACCTAGGAAATAGCACACTCCAAGGTGAATGTCAATGATTGATGGCTGCTCTCAAAAACAAGGGCATCTATGTAGAATATATGTTCACATTAACCATAAAGCTAATAGAAGTCTGCTAGCACTCTAGAAGGTTCATCCAAGTGGATGGAAGGGTTTCCATGGGGAACATTAGATAAACTTAGGTATTCGAATGTTTTATAACTATAGGTGAGATTGGGCATTACACCTATTGTTAGGATTTAACATCTCAAATTCGATCCATAAGGATCCACAACGAGATCCAGGATGATGAGTGGAGTCCAACAAGCCTAAGAATAATCCAAATGGAGTCCAAATGGAAGAGAAAATGCGTCCAGAAGCCAGCAAAGCGAATGGGCTACTGGAGTGGGGCCCGCAGCGTGCAGCCCATGGGGCTTGCAATGCATGGCCTAGGCATGCAGCATGGCGGCATGGTGTGCAGGCCCACGGGGCTAGCCCAGGCATGCATGGGTGCATGGGCCAACCAACGCACGGCGTGCGGGGTGCTGGGCCCAAGCGCAGCTCGCACATGCGAGCGCATGCAGGCACCAACAGGTGTGGGGTTGCACCCTGGCATAGCGTGGGTGAGAGAAGTGCGCGCAGCGCATGCAAAGGCTGACCCAGGCCCAGGTGAGCATGCGCGTGAGTGGGGCCTAGGCCTAGGTGGCCATGCATGGGGGATCCGAGCTATTCTGTTTTCAAGTTCAAGCAACAACAGGCGAGCATGCATGCAGGCGAACACGCACGAAGGAGGCTTCCACATGGTCTATGGTCGTTGCATGTGAACTTCGACTATTCATAGGGTCTAGAAGTTGTTGGACACGGTCAGAAGTCTAATTCAATGCATATTGAGAGAAAGAATTCTTCTAGGACTTTCGTGAACAGCCGATGCAAGCCTATTTAAGGGGTTATGATGCTATGGTGCAGGAGAAAGCACAGAAGGCTCTGGTAGCCACCAGAAGGAGCCTGGCAGAGCATCGAGAGCGTGCATCCTATAGAGAAGATACAGGTAGAGCAAAGCATTAGGTAGAGCGAGGCAACGATTATGTAAGTGATCGTTAGGCATGATGTAGCAACTTTCATAGGAAGCATCTAGGGGTGTCGAGGATCCCGATACTGACAAGCCTGTGAGAGAATCTCCTTGGGGATTTAGAGAAAGCTTTTGTGAGGATAGCTTTTAGTTGAGAAAGATTTATGTACAAAAAGTTGAGAGTGGATAATCTTCTTTTATACTTTTTTTTTCTCATAGTGAAGCTTGCATGCCTCGTGGAGGTGAGCCTTTGGACTGATCTACATACCTGATTGTATTTTTATTTTATTTTTTTTTTCTTTCTGTTGTCAACAAAAGGATATCAGATCCTAAGATGGTGGTGTCTTGATTGAGACATCCATAATAATTGGTATCAGAGCGAGTTGATACCATAATAATTAGTATTAGAGCCGAATTATACCAGAATAGATTACAGCGGTGGTATTCAAGATTGAAGATGAAGAAGACAGGCGCAATCAAGATGAAGATCAACCATGAAGGGTTGATCAATGCTCTCTTATATAAAGAGGAGCTGTCTAAATGAAAGATGCCAGTAGGAGCCTAGTGTGAGGTGGAGCTCCAGGTAGAGATTCATTGGGCACGAGACGAGAGACTCAGGAGGATGAGCGACGTCGCCAGGAGGCTACCTCAAGCAGATCTCGAGTTAGGTGGAGCATGGCACATGATGGAGATGGAATCGAGTGGCCTGGCTTAATTCTCATGTTTGCCCATCTATGAGTAGCAGGCGATTGTCCTAGGGTATGGGGGTGAGAAGATCCAAAAGCTCTCAAAATCAGATAAAGATCGAATATCGAGTTGAGGTGAAGATTGTTAGAATTTGATATCTCAAATTCGACCTATAAACAACTCACAACGAGATTCAAGATGATGAGTGGAGTCCAACGAGCCCAAGAACAGTCCAAACAGAGTCCGAATGGAGGAGAAAACATGTCTAGAAGCTAGTAAAGCAAACTAGCTACTGGAGTGGGGCCCACAGCGCATGGCTTGTGGGGCCTACAGCATGGTGACCTAGCATGTAGGCCCATGGGGCCAGCCCAGGTGCACACGGGTGCATGGACCAGCCAACATGCGGTGCGTGGGTTGCTGGGCCCAAGCGTAGCCCGCACACGCGAGTGCGTGCAGGTGCCAACGGGTGTTGGGCCGCACCTTAGCCCAGCACAGGCAAGAGAAGCATGCTCAGCCTGTGTGAAGGCTAGCCCGGGCCTAGGGGCGCACACGTGGGTGCGGCCCAGGCCTAGGCAGCCATGCATGGGGGATCCGAGCTGTTCTGGTTTTGGGTTCAGGCAACAACAAGCGAGCATGCGAGTAGGCGAACATGCGCAAAGGAGGCTTCCACGCGGTCTACGGCCATTGCATGTGAACCAGGTGTTAGATATGTGCCTTTAAAGCTAGATTGGCTAAACACTTGTAATACACTTCTAAGGATAATTTTATAATTTTGACTATAAATTAATAAAAAAATTATTTTCTATCATAGTGTGTATTTGAAGTGTCTATGATACATCTTTTGAGTTAATGATAATGATAATTCATATTTTTAAAAGTTAAAAATTTAAGATATGAATTTTTATAATTAACTCATAAATTGCTTCTGACCGTAGGATCATCACGAGGATGATGATCGATTTAGAAGGTTGGTATATGCTCGCTTTCTTAGGATAAATATGTCTTGAGTCTATGGTGTAAAAATACTAGAGTGAGAGTATAGATACTCATTAGAGAACGAGGGTACTGAGTATGACCATCTCAAGCAGTCATAAGAAAGTCTACCTTCTCATCGATGACTGGCTCGATGCTGTAGTGGTGTGTCTGGATCTTTGACCTGAGGTGCATCGACAGTTTACCTTGAGAATGTTATAGTTTGACTATACCATAACTCGATCTCCTAGCCATTTGAAATCCTAAGGTGTATGTTGGCTATAGCATGTTCATTGTAGGAATTGGATTACACCAACAAGGGATCTATCTACCTTGGTAGATGATAAGTAATCCTATGATAATCATGAGATTAAGTCATTAAGCCCATGGCCATGGCAGAGTGAAGATGATAGAAAGAGTTTCTATTAGGATTTTACATCGGACTCAAATCAAATGATTAATTCATATAACGGATGTTGGGTTTGACGAGTTCACCTTAACCCAAATCTTGTTGGGGCTCAAGATAAAAGAATCCAATCACACAGGTAGCTGCATGAAGAGGTTCACTTTCAATTCTGATGGATTACCACCATATATTGCTTGGTGTCACTGATGGATTTTGAAAGTAATTAGAATGATTTTGATGATCGATCATTCTAATTATATGAATCGAAAAAGTTCTGGTCCATCGAAAGGTGTTTCGATGATGTCGATGATAGTGATTGCGATATGTCTCATTACCATATGAAACTGAACCTAACTGGATCATACAAATAAGGATTTGGATTTGGATATCATCAATTGAGTTAACCTAGTTCGATTGATTTGGATTAGATCTAATCAGGTTCAAGGTAATCGTGCTAGCACACGATTGAGCCTGGCTTTCTCTTTCTGTAATCTTTTTGATTTATCGCAATCGAGTCAAATTTGATTTGACTTATTCCTATACCTTGAATGGATTTATTTTCATCTAACTAGAACTAGTGTATATTAGATTAATTGTAGAAATTAAATCCATTTCTAGTGCAATTGGACTAGGATCAAAAGTTGACCCAATTAAGAGAATTAAGGATCATTTGATTAGATGCTTCTAGAAAATTCTCTAAAAAATTTTTTAATCTAATTTTTGGCTATGTGATAGGACTCGAGTCATACTTTAGGTGTGCCAAATTTTGTAATTTATAGAGGTACCTAGATTGAGTTATGATAGAGTTTAATTTGGATTAAACTCTCGAGGGAAGAGTCCTAGGTGCAATGGACTCTTCCTTTTCTACTCATGCCGCCCCCTTTTTGATGGCTTTTTAGCATCAAAACCAGATAGAGATTTGGTGTTTGACATAGAGATTAATTCTAGAAGTCCTAAAAGACCAAATAAGATGGTTATTTGATTAAAAGGGACTCTTATATGGTGTAGGATTTTTCTATAAGAACTTTTGCGCCAAAGGGTCTTTAAGATGTGATCTCTTTTCCATGCCCAAGTGATCCCCCTTTCATCTTCCATGCCCCTCTAATTCTCTCTCTCTCTCTCTCCCTCTCTTCTACATGTCTAAAAAGTTAGGCATAAATCTGAGTTGAACGTCCAAGTTTTTTGACACAAGATTCAAGATCTATGCGACGATGTTCGTGAGATGGATGAGCTACCTTTAGAAATAGTTTTAAAGGATCTATAGATCAGATTTAGATATGATCTTTGGAGAAGAGATTCACGAGGAGAAGACGTTCAGATCCTGCCCAAGTGGAGATCGGTAAATATTGATCCTAGTTTGATTTTGATGATAACAAAAGTATTTGAGTATAAATTGTTAAATTACTAATGATGTTTGTGAGGATGTGTAGTTGTAAATTTCAAGAACTCACAAACTTCAAATGTTTTCACTCAACCAAATGGAGATTCATCACTCAAGATTTTAGAGAAAAAATTTTAGAATGGATACATCTTTCAAGAGGTCAAAATGAAGATTAAATCAAGACAAAAAGGATAAGTCTAGCTTATAAAAAATTTGGAGAAGCAAAGATTACAAACGGTCTTTGGCATGCATAGCATGCAAACTGGGTCGATCTAGTCTGAGACTGAGCCATCCTAGTCTCAGTGGAAGCAAAAGATAGAAAATATAGAAAGCTAAATTTTTGTGACCTAGAGAATTGAGTCGATCCAGCTAAAAACTGAGCCGACCTAGTAGAACTAGGCCGATCCAGTCAGAAAGTGAACCATCCTAGTCTCAAACAATAGAAGAAGATAGAAACAGTGTTTCAAAATTTTTGAGACTGAGCTAGCCCAACTGAAAACTGAGCCAACCTAGTTTAAAACTGAGCCAACCCAGTGCCTGTAACGGCTAGTTTTCAAAACTACAGCTTTTTCGTCCCAAGAGCTTTCTAACGGTTATTTTCTCTTATCCAACAGCTAAATCACTTCTAGAAGCCCAAGTTGATGACTTGTAATAGTGAAAAATCTCTAGAATATATAAGAAAATACTTGGAGCATTAAAAACAAGCTTTAGAGAGTATATTGAGTATTATTTGAGAAAGCTAAGGAATGAGCTGAAAAGAAGAAAGAAGTTATTTTTCATAGTGATCCTTTGTCCTTCCACTACAAAACATCCTCAAACAAGTGACAGCAAGAGTGAAGAGAATCAAGGAGCCTCACAATCTCTCATTTATTTAAGAAGAAAAATCAACATTATAAGCAAAGCAACTTAGATTATCTTCTCTTATGCTTCAAAAAAATTTATTTTAAATTATAATTTTATATTTTATTTCAAGTTTCTTGGAGTGAGAAACTTGGGTTGGTCCAAGTCTTAAGTTGGATGTTGTATTGGTTTGATTAGTGAGCCAAGGATAAAACCAATCGGGGTTGATTGTTAGCCCAAAAAAAATAATCATTTATGAGATTTTAGTTGGTGATTTAGAAAAAACCAACTGAGTTGATTGAGAGCTCAGAAAACAATCATGTATGATTTTGGTTGGTGATCCAGAGAAAACTAACTAGGTTGATTGTGAGCTCGAAAAATAATTGTGTACGGTTATGGTTGGTGAGCTAGAAAAAATCAATTGAATTTGATTGTGAGTCCAAAAAATAATCAAACTGTAATTCTTGTTAAGAATTATATTTGAATTTTCCAGGAGTATACTTAGGGAGTGGACGTAGGTATTGAGTTTGGCACCGAACCACTATAAAATTTGTATATTTATGATTGTGTATTCTTTACTTTATTGCTTTCATTCACTGCACATTACAAAGCTTATTTGTGCACATCACTTAGTTTAAATCATTCAAATCTATAAATTAATCAAAATTTTTTTAAAATATCCAATTCACCCCCCTCTTGGGTAGCCATCCTTAGGCAACAAGTAGTATCAGAGTAGGTGCTCTGTTATTAATTATTGACCTAACTGTCTAGAGTTAAAGATTTTGGCAATCTAAATAGAGTCTTTATTTAATGGAGGTTATTCTATAAATAGATCTCCACTTTTTAATGATTCTATTTATATCTATTGAAAAGTTAGAATGAAAATCTTTATCCAAGCACATGATTATAAGTTATGAAAAATTATAATAGATGGCTCACACACGACCAATGCATTGAAATAGCATGATAAAGAAATGGTCCAACTTAATACTAAGGCCATGAATATACTTTATTGCTTCTTAGAGTTAAATGTATTTAATGTAATTTTTTCATGTATTTTAGTAAAATAAATATGGAAGAAATTAAAAAGAACTTATGAAGGATCAAATCAAAAAGAGAAATCAAGCTCCTAAGAAGAAAAAGAAGCTCACCTCAACATATGCCTTATGGCTCATGAGGATGAAAAGAAAAAGAAGAAGAAAAGACAAAGAAAAAAGAAAGTTTTGATTAAGGAAGAGTAAGGCATAGAAAAGAAAAATGAAGAAGAGAAAGAAGGTATCGCCAATCATTGCCTGATGGCTAATACAAATGAGGTAAATCCTGAAAACTCTTCTAACTTTATATTTGATGAATTATTTGAAGTCTTCAATGATTTAATGGATGAATTTGAAAAACTAAGGCTCAAAAACAAACTCAAAAAGTCTAATCTTTTTTTAGCTGATAAAAAGAATAAATTATTAAATAAAAAAAGATATTTAAAAAAAAATAAATTCTTTGGCTAAAGAAAGGATGTATAATTTAAATTTAAAAAATATTTAGTTGAAGAAAATATTAAGTTAAAAGAGAAATTCAAAAAATCAAAGCTTTACATTGAAGAAAAAGAAAAACTCCTAAGATCTAAAAAATCTTGTTTGGAAGAAAATACTAAATTAAGAAAAAAATTGAAACATTAAAGTCTATGTTCAGTAAGTTTACAATCGGATAATAAAAGCTTCAAGCAATATTGAACAATAAAAAAACTATTTTCAATAAAGCTGGAATTGGATATAACTCCTTAAGAAAATAGAAACTTATTCTGAAAATTATTCTATAGTTTATTTTAAATGCAACAAAGTTGGCTACAAAATTTCTGAATGTAATACTAAAAGAATTGATCATACTTTGATTAAGTAAATATGGATTCCAAAAGAAACCATAAGCTCTAACCTTAATAGACCCAAGATGGCTTGGGTACCAAAATCTAGTAAATGAGTTTGCAGATACACCAAGGATCTAATGAAACTAAAGGAGATGGATGCCTTGAGAATGAAATTGGATGGGTGATAATATTTAGTAAAATCTAATTTTTTTTCACATCATGCCATCATTATTTGCTAAATATATTTTAATTATTGATTAACATAATTGTTGAGCATGTCAGATTGATTTTTATGATTTTATTTTTTCTTAAAATGATCATACTTCTTGAATAGAAAGCTTGATTTATTGAATGTATTAACTTTAATGATTTACTAATATGTATGCATATGATAACTCTTGTCATGCTTTGATAAGTATGATTGATTTTGATGCTAGCAATAATTTGAATATTTTGATTTTAAATCAACATGCTCTCTTCTATATATCATGCTATGGATGAAATGATTTTATCTTAAAATTTAGCATGATATCTTAAGCCTCCCCATATTAATTTTATAATTGATGAATTTAATTTAAAAAATGCTTAATTGGGTGTGAATATTTTAATTGCTAAATCTATAAAAAAAACTATTTTTTTTGGCATTTCCTATAGAAAGCTAAATTATCAAAATTCATCTAAAAATTTGAAACTCCCTAGTTGAACTAAACATATAAAGCCTTCATCTAGTTTTCTCTTGATTTGATCTTATTTAAATCGATTATTGGAACCCCCGATTGATTATATTTTATGATCCTCTAAATTTTCTTGAATATCTTTCTTGATCATCGATTTGATTGACTCTTTGATCTTAAAAAAAAATTATTGATAAACATTCTTATTTTATTTCAATTGATTGATTTTGAAAATTGAATTTGAAAAATGATCTTCTTAAATCTTTTGAAGTTGATGTCAAGCAAAATGTATCAAGAAAGTTGCCACTTATTTTTAAAGCTAAACTTTTAAAGCAAACTTTAGTTAAAAGTAATTTGTACCAACCAGATTGCTATTTGCCATGTATTTGATTGACTTATCTTTCAACAAAAAGAGAAGAATATCTTTGTTTCAAATTTAATTTTGCATAGTTACATTTTGATATGATATCATTTGAAATAAATTTAAAAATATATATCTTTTCTGAGCCTATAATTGCTTGATATTTCTTAAGAAAAGAAAGAGATGATATTTTGAAGAATAACTTAAAATCTCTTTATGGTGTATCTTGACTAATTTGATAATATCAATTCAAATTGATTTATTTGAATCAATTCATCTTTATCAATTCAAAACTAAAATCATTGGTATTAAGCTAAATTTGCAAATTAGTCAAGACAAAAAAGGATAAGTCTAGCCTATAAAAGAATTAGGAGAAGAAAGGGTCATAAATGATCTTTGGCATGCATGGCATGTAAACTGAGCTAATCCAGTCTGAGACTGAGCCATCTTAGTCTCAGTGGAAGCAGAAGATAGAAAGGGCATCAAGCTGAATTTTTGTGACTCAGGGGACTGAGCCAACCTAGTGGAACTAGGCCGACCCAGTCAGAAAGTGAGCCATTCTAGTATCAGATAATAGAAAATGATAGAAATAGTATTTTAAGATTTTTGAGATTGAGTCGACTGATAAGAGCGCGATGTTGTCATTAAGACACCATGTTTATCAGTTTAATTTAACTTCTTAAAATAATTAAAAATACGTAGACAGCAGTGAGTCGGGTCGAATCCATAGGGAAGGTAGTATTTTATATTTAAAATATTTAATTTTATAAAAAAAAAGAGATTTTGAAAATAAAATTAAAGTCAAAAATTAAAAGTAGAATTTAAATAGTGCAGAAAAATAAACTTAGTACTAGGATCTATTATTTAGATCTTAGCATCTACTTGCAGTAAAATAAAGAGCAACAATTAAAGTATAGAAATTAAATTACAATAAAAATAAAGAGCATGAAATTAAAAAGCATAAAAATAAATATTATATTAATTAAAAGGTTTATAATTTAAATACATGAAATTTTTTAAAAAAATTAAAATAGGTTGACCTCTGATCTTGGATCAGCATTGGCAGAAAGATGGTGTAGAAGCCTAGCTCTTCTTTTCGACATCCATTGCTTTGAAGTAGCCTCTAATCTAAAGCTTGGCTTTATCCTATACCAAAGCTTCACCTTGATCAAAGATAATGAATTTTGAAGACCTGGCATCTTATTTATAGGTGTTGGAAGACTGAAGAGTTTCTTTGTATGCAATATGGGACTAAAGGATATTTTAATCATCAAAATACGAAGAAATCCAAGTGAAATTTAGATTAAAAAGAGTTCTGGACAAATTCTGTTGCTCTAGATGAAATCTGGCCATCAGATATGGATCAAATGGTCCAAAAAATACCAAAATTGAATATATATTAGCCCAGATTAGGTCGGATTAAATTCTGACCATCCAATTGCATTAATCAGGAGGAAATCTGGCCGTTAGATCGAGTTTTGGGTGTTTTAATCAAGTCGAGAGCTTTCTGGACCGTTGGATCATCTTCTAGGTTAAGTGCTACCGTCGGATGATGCCTGGAGTTTGAATTAAAACTGGAACCAACCACCGCCATCGGATCTTGACCGCAAGCAACCACAGCCGCACGATCGCACACTTACTATTCCCATGGACCGCATGGACCGGCCGCATCGTACACCGCAACTAATCAGCGCCTCCTGTCGTCGAGTGAAAAGACCAAAATGCCTTATGAGCTGCGATAGATTTTCTATAAATCCTTTAAGGGTCTTGGTCCACCACATGTCACTCCCTGATTCGCTTGTTGATTCTGAGCTGACAGTCCATGCTTGGATCATGGACCGACTGGTTGGCT
The DNA here is from genome assembly GCA_006176705.1 of Cocos nucifera. Lineage (NCBI taxonomy): Eukaryota > Viridiplantae > Streptophyta > Magnoliopsida > Arecales > Arecaceae > Cocos > Cocos nucifera. The sequence goes on along the minus strand of QRFJ01002568.1, from coordinate 202,924 downwards.
AGCTAGGCTTGAGTCGACTTGGTCAGTGTGCTGGCTTGGCTAGTTGGCTAAGTGCATTTGGATGCATCGACTGATATGGCGCAGCGACTTGAGCTGACTGAGCCATATGTTATTTTTCATTCAATTTTTATTTATTTTATTTCTTTAAAAATTTATATCGGACCATATCTAATAGGATTCAATTTCTCCATTCCGAAATTCCATTGAATTAAGGTGTTCTAGGTGAAGTCCATTGAGAGACTATGCTATTTTGTTTGAGATAGTCCAGGAATTTTCGACTAAGGTATTCACCTCCTCGATCTGATCGAAGAACCTTAATGAATTTTTTAGTTTACTTTTTGACTTCATGTCTAAATTTTTTGAACTTTTCAAAAGCTTCAGACTTGTGTCTCATAATATACACATACCCATACCGCGATAAATCATCGGTAAAGGTTATGAAGTAATTAAAGTTGCCTGTAGCCGGTACATCAAATGGGCCGCACACATCAGTATGTACTAGGGCAAGTAGATCCGTGGCCCTTTCCTCATGTCCTACAAAAGAGAGCTTAGTCATTTTGCTATAAAGATATGATTCATAAATTGGATATGACTCAAAAGTCAATGGACTCAATAGTCCGATTTTCTCTAATTTGTTAACCCTATCTTCTACTATATGACCTAGCCATAGGTGCCATAGATACCTATCATTTGGACTATCCATGGTTCATTTTACGGCATTCATATTTTGCTCGATATTAAAGATAGATACATCAATATGTAACTGGTAGAGACCGTTATTGAGTTAACCACTTGCAATTTTATTTCTTTCATAAAGAATATTACAATGGTCCTTAAGAAAACTAATTACATAGCCTTCTTGTGCTAAATATGAAACAAAAATCAAATTCCTGCTTGCAGTAGGCACATAATAACAATTCCTAAGTACTAAATCTAAGCCAGATGGTAGTCGAAGAGGGTAGGTTTCCATAGCCAAAGCAGCTCCATTTTCGACACATAGGATCATCTCACCATCCCTCAGCCTCCTACTATCCTCAAGATTCTGCATGGAAGTGCACAAATGAGCACTAGAACTAGAGTCAAGCATCCAACTGGATGCAGAAGAAATCATAAGGTTAGATTCAATAACGAGCATACCTCCAGAAGGACCTATCTCCTTCTTATTCTTTAGGATAGCCAGGTATGTAGGGCAGTTCCACTTCTAGTGGCCATCAATATTATAATGGAAACACTTTTCTTTGTCAGCGGCCTTCTTCTTCAGCTCTACCTTCTTTTTCTTTCCACCTTCCATCTTCTACCTTTTCATAGACTTCTTCTTTTCAAAAGACTTTCTCTTGAAAGAAGTTCATTCCATGGCAAGTACTGAGTCTTTAGAATCTTTCATAGAAAGCTCAGTAGTAACCAGTATATTCATAAGTTCGACTAGAGTATTTTGAAGTTTATGCATATGGTAGTTCATGATAAACTGTCCATATGCATCAGTCAAGGATTGCAGAATTATATCATTCTGTAGATCCTAGTCTAACTTCACTCCGAGCTTCTTAAACTCTTCCAAGTCCTTAATCATCATCAGACAATGATCTTGGATTGACTACTCATCACGCATTTTAGTCTTAAAAAGTTGTTTAGTGACCTGATATTTGGCTGCGCGACTCTGTTCACCAAACAACTCTTGCAGGTGAGCCAATATTTGGCGGACAGTCTTGATATCTTCATGTTGGTGCTGAAGCTCATCAGACATCGAGTCCAACATGTAGTATCTAACCTTGTTATCTTCATCCGTCCATTTGTCAAGAGATACTCTCTATTTAGCGGATAGATGGGCTAGTAAGGTGGAGGGATCCTGGTCTAATACATGAGTTAACTTCTCGAAATTCAAAATAATTTTAAAGTTTTGGAGCCAATTCTTGTAATTGGGTTCGGTCAGTCTATGGATGTCTAGGATACGAGCTAGTGGGTTGGATGCGGACATTTTTCTTTTTCATGTAGAGAGTCAAAGTTTCTAGTTAGATTTTGTAATTAAGACTTGACCAATTTATTTTGGAGTTTGATTTTTAAATAAATTAGCTTCTACTATTTTCTTCGGATCCCTACACTCCCTCTGTAGAGATATGAAAATCTCCATGATTAATGATTTCTAATGGATGGTGCAATCCCACCAACTGACTAATCACCTCACCTAACAGTTATTGGTGATGGGTTAGCCAATGAGTAAACAACTCTTGTCCAATGATTCTCTAATCATGGTGCACTCAGGCTTGGTCTCTAATTCATGAATCTCATCATGCCTAGAATATTGATTCACTCCTTAGTTAAGTCAGACCCACCATTTGCACAGATTGGATTCTTAATTGGGTCTCTCATCGTATCTAGAATATTGAACCCAATCCATCTTCCAGCTCGTAGCATCCAATGCCTAATAGACATGGTTGCATCTTTTCGATGCAATTGAACCACTATGATCAGTCGAGAATAATCAACCTTGGGAAGGGCCCACATATCTACAATGGTGGAAGACCTTAGACTTAATCTTTTCTTAGGAAGATTTGATTTAGATCTCTTTAAACTTGACTTGACATAGCATTAACCATTATGACTAACCTAGTGGCATGGGTTAGCTCAGATTATTAGCCACCTTAGATCAGGACTGAGCCGACAAATATGGCCAGGTAAGTGAGATTGGTAGAAGGGATATGCCATTAACTCGATAAGAACGTATTTGAGTCGAGTAGCTCCCAATTAAAAATCAGTCGATCGTATCTGCCAAACTTATCTTAGACACCAAATTATTGAGCTAAAATCAATCGAGTTAGCCTACAATCCAGACTCTAACCACTGAGCTTAATTAGATCTTAACTTGATCGATCACTCATGTGACTCGTTCTTGACCCAGACTTAATCCTATTAGATTGGTTAATTTAAGCACTCTTGATCCCATCTAACCAACTCTTGATTTGGTTTGATCAATCGCTAGACCTAATTGAGCTACCTAAGCCCGAACCCAATTTTATGAATATATCTTAGATCTGAAAATTCTTAATTTTAGATCTAATATATTTTATAATCTTAATTCTTAATTAAGTTTAGGGTTCATAAATAAAACATGTAAATAAAATCCTAGAATTTCAGGATCTAGGGTTTTGCATAAAATAAATTTTTAATTTTTGATTAAGGATGAACATGTAGCACCCCTACACATCATAAGAACACCCCATCGAATGGGAGGAGAGAATCTTTAAATCTTTCTTTGTTCTTATGATTGGACGGCCAAGGAAAATATTTTAATCAGAAATATGATGAATCTACAAAACTAGTTAGATCTACATCATATATCATATATAAAAATTGATCTAACTTAAAAATATATTTTACATACATCTCATGTATCATATCATGCATATTTTTAGATCTAAATTATCTCATAAATATCTAAAAAATAAAATTTAAATTTGATCATATCAAATTAAATTTATTCAAGATAACTTTATAGATCTATTCTACAACTAGTCTAAACATGCATCAATCATATCTCATATGAATAAAATTAAATAAATTTATTTTCTATTTTTTAGATCTAATTATAATATTTATAATATCAAAAAATAATAAATAAATAGATCTAAAAATTATAATTAATTAAATTAAAATTATGATCATATTAGACTATACATAGAATAATTCTATTTCTAGTCTAATCATGCATCTCATTCATATTAGATCTAAATTATTTAATTTTAATTTTTTAATTTTAGATCTAATCACATCTCATGTAATATCTAAAATCATCTAATTATTATATTAAAATTAAAATAAAATAATATTTAATAAATTTTTGAAATCTGGCTCTAATATCAGTTGAAGAAAAAAATTCTATTTTTTGGATCAGATTCGTTCAGATCTGATTGGATTAAGAGAGATATTTAAAAATTTTTTCTCTTAGATCCAAATTAGATCTAAGTCTCTTCATATACTAGCTAATTTATTGAAATATATTAAATTATATTTTATGTATATACTCAAAGTTTTATCATGATCAAAAAGAGGGAGATTGTTGATCCTAGTTTGATTTTGATGATAACAAAAGTATTTGAGTATAAATTATTAAATTACTAATGATGTTTGTGAGGATGTATAGTTGTAAATTTGAAAAGCTCACAAACTTCAAATATTTTCACTCATTCAAATGGAGATTCATCACTCAAGATTTTAGAGAAGAAATTCTAGAATAGATACATCTTTCAAGAGGTCAAAATGAAGATTAAATCAAGATAAAAAGGATAAGTCTAGCCTATAAAAAAATTTAGAGAAGAAAGGATCACAAATGGTCTTTGGCATGCATGGCACGTAAACTGCGCTAATTCAGTTTGAGACTGAGCCATCTTAGTCTCAGTGGAAGCAGAAGATAGAAAGGATAGAATGCTGAATTTTTGTGATCCAGGAGACTGAGCCAACCCAGTGGAACTAGGCCGACCCAATCAAAAAGTGAGCCATCCTAGTCTCAAACAACATAATAAGATAGAAATAGTATTTCAAGATTTTTAAGACTGAGTCGACTGATAAGAGCACGATGTTGTCGTTAAGACATCATGTTTATTAATTTAATCCAATTTTTTAAAAATAATTAAAAATATATAGATAGCAGTGAGTTGAATCGAATCTATAGGGAAGATAGTGTTTTAGATTTGAAATCTTTGATTTTACAAAAAAAAGAGAGATTTTGAAAATAAAATTAAGGTCAAAAATTAAAAGCAAAATTTAAACAATGCAGAAAAATAAACTTGGTACTAGGATCTACTATTTAAATCTTAGCATCTACTTACAGTAAAATAAAGAGCAATAATTAAAGTATAAAAATTAAATTACAATAAAAATAAAGAGCATGAAATTAAAGAGTATAAAAATAAATATTAAATTAATTAAAAGGTTCATAATTTAAATACATAAAATTTTAAAAAAAATTAAAATATGCTGATCTCTGATCTTGGATTGGCATTGGTAGAAAGATGGTATAGAAGCCCAGCTCTTCTTCTCAGCATTTATTACTTTGAAGCAACCTCTAATCCAAAGCTTGGCTCTATCCTATACCAAAGCTTCATCTTGATCAAAGACAATGAATTTTGAAGGCCTGGCATCTTATTTATAGGTATTGGAAGGCTGGAGAGTTTTTCTATAGGCAATATGGGACTAAAGGATGTTTTAATCATCAAAATAGGAAGAAATTCGAGTGAAATTTGAATTAAAAAGAGTCCTGAATGAATTTTATTGCTCTAGATGAAATTTGGCCATCAAATATGAATCAAATGGTCCAAAAAATGCCAAAATCGGATGTGTATCAACCCAGATCAGGTTGGATTAAATTTTGACCATCTGATTGCATTAATCAGGAGGAAATCTGGCCGTCGGATCGAGTTTTGGGTGTTTTAATCAAGTCATGAGCTTCCTGAACTATTGGATCATCTTTTGGGTTGAGCACTACCGTCGTATGGTGCCTGGAGTTTGAATTAAAACTAGAACCAATCACCGTCATCGGATTTTGATTGCATGTAACCATAGCTGCACGATCGCGCACTTACTATTCCCATGGACCGACCGTACCGCACACCACAACCAATCAACTTCTCCTATCGTTGAGTGAAAAGATCAAAATGTCCTGTGAGCCATGATAGATTTTCTATAAATCCTTTAAGGGTCTTGGTCCACCCCGTGTCGCTTTCTAATTCGCTAGTTGTCGCTGAGCTGGCGGTCCACACCTGGATCATGGACCAGCTGGCTAGCTAGCTAGGCTTGAGTTGACTTGGTCAGTGTGCCGGCATGGCTAGCTGGCTAAGTGCGTTTGGATGCACTGGCTGATATGGCGCGGCGACTTGAGTCGATTGAGCCGTATGTTATTTTTTATTCAATTTTTATTTATTTTATTTCTTTAGAAATTTATATCTTTTCCATTTTAGTTTTGTTTTATTCAAAACTTATTTTATTTTGATAAAAAAATAAGCTCTTTCCATTGATAATAAAATTTTATTTTTTTATTATTTACTTAATTTTTTTAATTAATAAAAGTATAAATTTCTTAAAAATATGTATTAATTAATTATTAAGTTTTAAAAATAAAAATAAATTAATTGATAAATTAATACTTTTATAGGTGAATTTATGGTACTTATCAATGAACAACCTAATCAATATTGGAAAATGTGTTCCAAAGTCAATCGTCATCCTGTTGATGGTTGAGCTATATTATATCTGTAATTGATTTATTAATGAATAAAATATATTTTTGGCATCTTTTCATTACAAAGTATTCATCTTCTAACAAACTCCATTATTGTGATAAAGTTCTTAGGACTATTTAGATTCGATAAAAAGAGGATTTATTGATTAGTCCTTAAATTTGTTCACTACTAAATGATAGGCTGTTGTTAATTAGGACGACAGTATCTATCGAGCATAGATCATTGTATGCCATATAAGTTAGTTGTCCTCTTAACCGTGGAGTATGGAGATACTAGTATAGCATACAGATGAGATGTATGGGTATATCATCATTGAACGTGACCAACTCCAGAGCATTTTGCTGTTGAGAATGTCTCTGATGGGATATAGATATAAGTATCCTTTAGACCTAAGATCACCTCAGTGACTTGCAAGCAACTCATTATACTTTGGTACCAGACTAACTAAATTTTTAATTCAGCAATGGAAGGCTTCTGGGCATGGTCAAGTACTTGCGAAGTTGGTGTGTGATCAATATGGAATTGACCACTCCAAGAGTTGGAGAAGAATGTATTACTGTATTTCAATATAGCAAAACCTTGGCCAAGATAATCCATCAAATTGATTTGATATTTTGAAATACAATGTGAACAACCTGATTAGAGTTGACAGTTGAACTTTGAGATGTCCTACGAATATTTTGGTCAAGGGGATGAATTATATGGAAACTATATCCGCATGGATTCTAAGGATGTTGTTCTACACATTCAACCTATCCGATCGTTGGATACCATTGCTAGATGTTTACTTTGATTGGTATAGAAATCTATTTCTATGCTATCGACTTAGGATCAAATCTATAAGGTCACATACATTAGAGTTCACGATCCGATCGGATGGTTGATCAGTGATTTAGAATCGTTTTAGGGTTAAATGATCAATAGATTGATGTTTAACCTAGCATAAGTATTGTAGGAGGATTGATTAGCAATTTAATTACTATTTAACTTAATTTGATTAAGGTAGAGGATTAAAATTAAATTTAATTAAATATAATTTAATTAGATTTAGTTCGGGCTTGATTGGATCAAGTCCAATTGGCTTATTGGATAAGCTAAGTGCAAGGAAGAACTAGTCCTAGTTCAATTAGGACTTGGATCAACCCAATTTCTAATCTAATTATAAATTAAATTAAAATTTAATTTAAATTAATCTAATTTAATTAGATTTTTAATTAGATTAAAACCTATTTTAATTAGTTTAAATAAATTTTAATTTTATTTTATCTAAAGATCAAGTTGGACCAAGTCAAATTAGAAGTCCTAGTGAGACTAGGACTTGTATCAAACCAATCTCTAATTTAATTAAAAAATAAATTAAAATTAAATTAAATTAAATTTGATTTAATTAAGATTTTGGTTGGACTAAGATCTATTCTAATTAGATTAAAATAAATATGATTTAACTTGGTTAAAAGATTTTGTTTGACCAAGTCAAATTGGAAGTCCTAGTATAACTGGGACTTCCCTTCTTGCGCTACCTTAGCCCCAACGCCCCCCGCCCTCCTATTTTTTAGAATTTTTTTATGGAAAATCCTCTCCCCAAGCCCTCTCATGCATGCCCTTCTCTTTCTCTCCTATTTATTTGGGAATTAGTTAAGGACCAAGTCAATAGATGGAAAGTTGTTGTGGTATTGGACTCTATATGATAGAATCCCAACAAACATTGACTCTTCCTTTGTGTGCCACCCCACCCTGATTTCTTTTATGATTTCCATGGTAAAAAGAGGGTTTTTGTGTGCTCTTTTGTGGTGGTCCACGACATGGGATGAGGAGGGGGCGCCCCAAGTGTTGGGTGCCCCAACAACTTGCCATATATGGTTCTGCCTTGTCTAAAAATTTGACCTAGAGAAGGCTCTTCTATAACTTATTATTTAAAGTGAATTTTTACTTAAATTTTTTATGGAGCATATACCTTTGAGAGAGGATTTGTGTGTGTGAAAATTAAAGGAAAATGATTTTTGGCCATTGAGATTCAATAGACACAAAACTAGGTGTCTAGGTGAGAGCAAAGAGAAGAAGAAGAAAAGGATCTTCTTCTAGGGTTGCTATGTTTACCTCTTCCCTTCCTCCCTCTTTGAGTTTTATAAGAGTGTCTCACATCTGAAACATCATCTCCTCCTTCTCCTCTTTGGAAGAGTCCAAATCTAGAAGGAGTTATCTGATCGTCCATCGAAGAAAGATCAGCACAGTCATACTATGCTGATTTCTTGCATCAAGATTTCTAATCGTGCTTGTGGGCTCGTATGGATGACTTCTAGAGGCCGAATACATGTGCGGCTCGTGACTTCATCTCAAGCCCAGATCGGTAAGTTAGAAGGTCTAACTTGCACAGGTAATAGATCTGATCTATTGGTTTTATAGCTGCATTGGATGTAGTATTGTTGCATGTTGATAAGATCAACATGATTTCTTTTCTATGTATTTTTTAATTTTTGATTTAATAACATGCCATGATCATATAATAGATCTTAGATTTAGGATATTTTTAGATATTTAAAATTAATTTTAGTCTTTCGCTGTCTGATCTTGAAAAAATTTCAAGATCTAGTTCTGAAATCCTAGATCTAGTTCCTTTAATCAAGACTTATGAGCTCAAAAGTGGCGCTCCCAAGTCTTGAAAACATGAGAAGATAGGTCATGGAAAAGATGGGAGCAAGCTATGGTTGAAGCAAAGTTCAGCTGTATGGTTCTGAGGAGTTATGAAGATCAGGGAAAATATTTGTTGACAATCCAAGTTGGAACTCAGATGGTGTTCCTAGGGTGATGAAGGTCATGGAATGAAGATTGACGATTGGAGGATGAGCCTGACTGCTATGATGCAAAAAAGTTTTGTCTTTATTTTCCTGGTTCTGTTATGATGCGTCTCATAATCTCAACTGGTTAGTTGCATGGAAGGAAGAAGGGAGTTAGAAATATAACTATGAAGAGTTTGTGGTGGTGGTGGCTCAGATCAAATGAGATGCAAAGAAGAGATCTGCAAGGATAGATCCAAAGTCTAAGATCTTGGCGCGAATGAAAGATAGAAAAGAACATGGAGAAGCAAGAGGAAAATTCCAAGGTAAGGTCGAATCGAAAATCAAGAGGAAAATGTTTAAATGTATCAATGGACAGGAAGGATTGGCTTTTGATTATGTTTTCTCCAGGTTCGAAGATGGCAGAACTCTGTATCAAATGGGTCATAGAGTGCGATATCGGTAAATATTGGATTAGAGTATATTCCGCACCACTATAACTTCACATTGAAGTGGTTTGCTAACTATCAGAAAGACCCGATATGGAAGTGTCAGCTTTGGAGATGAATCATCCATGCAAAGTAGCTGGAGTTGGCTCTATCAGGGTGAGGATGTACGATGGAAAGGTAGGGGTTAGGCATTACTGGAGTTGAAGGTTCAGAGCCTGGAGAGCTGAAGTAGAGAAGGAGTCAGGAGAGACACATAAAGTATCTGAGGTCGGACAATAGAGGGGAGTATACTAGCCTAAAGTTCAGGAGGTACTGTGAGAAAAATGACATCAAACAATATTACACGGTGAAGATGACTCCTCAACAGAATAGTATCATGGAGAGAATGAAACGAACATTGATCAAGAAGGCACTGAGTTTGAGGCTACAGATATCACTTCCAAAATCTTTTTGGGATGATGCCTTAACTTTTTCTTATTTTTTTGTGAATAGGTCCCCACATCATAAACTGAATGGATGTATTCCAGAGGAGCTCTGGAGTAGGAAGAAGGTGGAGCTTGGCTACCTAAAGGTCTTCGGTTGTCCGGCCTTTGCACATGTAGAGGCAACCGAGAGGAGCAAATAGGATCCAAAATCTAAAAAGATGACATTCATAGGATATCCACAAGAAGTCAAGGGGTACCAGCTATGGAACTTTTAGGCACAAAAGTTAGTAATCAGTAGGGATATTATCTTTGATGAGAAGAGCATCTTAAGGAGGTCTGGGATAGATGAAACTGGGGAGACAAAGCTGAACAATAGTGGCCAGTTTGAGATAGACATGCAGTTTGAATCCATGTATAGGAGTGTTTCTATTATGGTGGAGCTGGGTAGGAGAAAAGATACTCAGATGGAAGATCGGCATTAAGTGCCAGCAGTTTAAATGGATGTGTAGGATCAGCCACAGACATTAGGTAGAGATGTGCCAGTGGGAGTGGCTTTGCACAAATCCTAGCGTACTATCAAGAGATATGGCATTGATGAGGTTATCTCCTATGCACTCATTACTGCTAATAGAGATCCAAAAAATTATGCAGAGGCTATATAGAGTGAGGATCATGATTCATAGATGCAAGTCATGATGGAGAAGATAGAATCACTTGAAAAGAATCAGACATGGCAGCTGGTGGATCTTCGAGAAAGTGCTCGACCTATTGGCTTAAAGTGGATGTTTATAAAGAAAGAGGCACCTTCAGAATAAGATGGAGTCAGATTCAAAGCAAGACCGATAGCAAAGGGATACTTACAAAGGAAAGGAATTGACTACACAGAAATTTTCTCTCTTATGGTGTATCATACATCTATTCGGATTTCGCTGTCACTGATGGCATAATACAATATGGAGTTGGAACAGATGGATGTGAAGATGGCCTTCCTTCATGGCACATTGGAGGAAAGGATCTATATGAAGCAGCCAGATGGTTTCATGGAGATTGGACAGGAAGAAAAGATTTGTTTACTCAGAAAGTCTTTGTATAGCTTGAAACAGTCTCCTCGTCAGTGGTATCAAAGATTTGATAGTTTTGTTTTGAGCCTGGGTTTCAGTAGATATGAACATGATTGTTGTGTCTACATTAAGGATGTAGATGAGAAGGATACTCTGTACCTATTACTATATGTAGATGATATGCTTATAACTAGTTATAAAAAGGCTGAAAAGGGTATTATCATTTGAGTTTGAGATGAAAGATTTGGATCCAGCTGAGAAAATCCTTGGAATGAAGATTTGCAGAGATAGGTGCAAAGGAGTGCTCCATAAATCATAAGAAAGATATGTCTAGAAAGTTCTGGAGAGGTTTGGATTGGAGAAGGCCAAACCTGTAGAGGCGCCATTACCAAGCCATATATCTCTCTCCAAGTTACAAATCTCCCAATCAGAAGAGAAGAGAGAATACATAAAAAGAGTTTCTTATGCGAATGCTGTAGGCAGTGTGATGTATACTATGGTGTGCTGTAGACCAGATATAGTACATGCAGTGAGCATGGTTAGTAGATACGTGGCTAACCTTGGGAAGGAACATTGGAAAGCTTTGAAATGGATATTACGATATCTGCATGGAACAAGGGATTATGGTTTGATGGGCAACCAGGAGGATTTGAAGATGGAGGTTCGAGTCCTCTGGAAGGGTTTGTAGATGCCAATTATGCAGGAGATCTTGACACAAGGAAGCTACTACTGGATACTTCTTCTACATGTATGGTGGATCGGTGTCTTGGAGATTAATCTTTCAGTCAATTACGATCTTGTCTACCATAGAGACTGAGTATATTGGAATAACGGAGGCTGCAAAGGAAGTCCTTTGGCTTAGGAGGTTGATTGTTAAGTTGGGGGTGGAGCAGAGCAAGGTTACACTGTTCAGTGATAGTCAGAGTGCTCTGCTGTTGACACAAAATCCAGTCTATCATGCATGCATAAAGCATATAGACGTGAGGTACCACAAGATTAGAAAGTTGGTGGAGGAAGGTGAAGTGGAACTGATGAAGGTTCATACCAAGGAGAATCAGTCTGATGCACTCACGAAGGTACTCCCTAGAGACAAGTTTCAGATGTATGTGGCAAGGATGGATTTGCTGAGAAGAGATGAGTTCACAAGGACTTGGAAGCACCAAGATAGAGAATGTGAGCTCAAAAGTGGTGCTCCCAAGTCTTGAAAACATGAGAAAACAGGTCATGAAAAGATGGGGGCAAACTAGAAGAGAAATCAACCCGAGTAGCTAAGTTCAAAAACTGAGCCGGCTTATTCTGAGATTGAGCTGGCTAAGTTGGAAACTAGCCTGGCTCAGTCTAAGACTAGGTCGGCTATGTCTCAGAGGAAAATCCAAATAGAAAGCAGTATTTTTGAGCTATTGGCATGGTACACAACTGGGTCAGCTTAGTCTCAAATTGAGCCGACCTAGTCGTAGGTTACCGGCTCAGTTTGAAACTAGGCTGGCTTAGTTTTTGTGGATTTATTTTGTGTACGTGGGATGTTTGGATTTTAGGAAGTTTTTCTATGAGCTTGGGGCTTGACCCTTTTGTAAAGTATAAATACTGAAAATAGGTCAAGGTTGTATATGATGCTGAATTCATTGAAAAAACTCTTTTCTCCCAGGAAACACTTATGCTCTCTTTCTCTTTTTTCTCTTGAATCCATTATTTTGCTTCCGCCTTGATCCTAAGAGATTGTTTCTTATTGCTTAACTAATCAATAGCAGTCACGCCAGTCCGAGAGAGGATAGTTTATCCCAACAAGACCTGATTAACCACATTGGCCAGGTGAGATTGGTGGGAGGCCAAAGCTTGCCTTAGAAACCATCAAAAAAGGCCAAGTAAGTAGGTTGTCAATTAAAAACCACTGATCTAGGAAAGCCAGACTTATCTTAGACACCAATCGGTCTATCAATTTTGATTTGGTTTGCCTAAAGACTCGGGCTCGACCATCGAGCCATGATCAGTATCTATTTATTAGATGTATGGACTTTGATCAACTACAACTATTGAAGTGATCTATAGAAATGACCTAATCCTAATTAACTATTAATTAGGTTTGATCAATATCTTAACTTAGTTCGTATTTAATCTAATCCTAGGTCTAACCTAGTTAAGGACCTTATCAAAGCTAATTCGTTATCCTTTAATCCATGTTTTATAAAATTATCTTAGGATCTTTAAATCACAAACCCAGATCCAAAATATTTATTTAATTCTCAATTAAGTTCAAGACTTATAAGTTTGGGTTTATGAAACCTCAAAACTAATTTCTGATTTGATCATTTGAAATATTTTTAAATTATAAATAGTTTACATTGAATTATATTCAATATATAGTTTTAGATCTGATTTATTTTAATATTTAGATCACATCCTAGGATTTTAAATCTAAAATTTTACAGAAAATAAGTTCTCAATTTAAATTCTATAAAATAAATATATCATACATATACATTCTAAATTCAAAATAAAAAATACATATCAATAGATGCAACAAGAGGATCTAGATCTAAACATAAAATACATCACATGGATCAGATCATAAATTATTTAAATTTAGATTCAAAATCTAAAAATAAATTATAAATCACTTTAGATTTCATCTAACATATTTATGATTTATTTAGATCAGTACATACTAGGATAACCTCTCCACTGTAAAGGATAAATCTTACAACAGAACAACCTTATAATCAATATATCCAATCCATTATTATTTAGATCTAATTTAAATGATCTAAAATAGATCTAACATCTATTTAATGTTAGATTTAAAATTAAAAAATAAATTATAAAAATTATTTAGATCATATTTATCTTATTCATGATTTAAGAATAGAACAGCACATACTAGGACAACCTCTTCACTATAAGAGATAAATCTTACAACAGGACAATCTTATAGCAGTATGTGCAATCTTTAGAGTTTTATTTTTTAAATTTATTTTAATATAAATATGATCATGTTAGAATAGAACCTAAATGCTTTGATACCACTGATGGAAAACATGCAGGGTTTCATGCTTGAATTTTAAAATATTTTTGAAATAAATCATAGTGGAAGATGCAAATTAAACTATTTAATCTATAAAAGCGTGTAATCTAATTACTAAATCTTACATCTAGGATCTATAACATGTCATAATGCATGCATAAATCTAAAAATAAATATTTTGGTATTGATCAAATCAATATCCTAGATTTAGAATAATTCTAGATCTAAATCCTAGATTGCATCTAAGTGAGAGAAGAGATCAAATCTCTTACCTTCATACGGGTCGAGAACTCCATGATTGATTTCTATTGTTATCTTTGGAGCCGCACATGCATTCGATCTCTACAGCTAATTCACACGAGGTTGCAAAATAAATCGAAGGTTTGTCGAATTAAAATTCGCTCGAAGTGCTAGCTTCTTCCGGATCTCTCCTGGTGATTGATCTAAAAAATATTCTTCAGATCTCTTGAACACTCCAAGAGATAAAGAACATAAGGAGGAATAAGAGAGAAATGCAACCTTTGGATCTCCCAAAAATCAAAAAATAAAAATATGGAAAAATACCCTAAGAGAAGATAGATATTCTCTTTTAGAACATCAACGATTGATGTCCTGAAAATATCTCTATATTAGGATAAGAGGAGACATTTTCCTCTAGGTTTTTCCCATATTTCTAGATATAATATTATCTAATTTTTCTCATAAAAAAATCTCATAAATAAATAGAGAAGAAGAGTTTCCAAAGAAACCCTAAGGGAAGACCTTTCTTCTCTTCTTCTTCTCTCATTAGGACATTATCAGATCGTATCCCAAAAGAATATCATGCTCCAATAACTTGGAGCACTCATCCCCATGCCCTATTTGTCTCTCTCTTAGATTTTTATCACATAAGAAATATATAAAAGAATAAGAAGAAAAAACTTAAAAGAAAAACTAAGAGAAGACAATCTTTTCTTACCTCTGTCCCTTCAAGATATCAATATTTGATGTCCAAATGAAGATCTTTTCTTCAAGAAATTTGGTGCCCCAAACCTCCACACCTCCTCCTCCTTTTCTTTTAGTTTTTTCATGAATTTTTTGAGATTTTTTACATCCAAAAATATCTTATAAGAGGTGCTCCAATTAGATAAGGAAGACTGGGTCAAACCTAGTCTTATATGGACTCTAGGGAGGAGTTTTAGGAGGTGTCCAACTCTTGGATGCCTTCTTTCTTATTTTTTTGCTATGAAGACCATAAAACCATATTTAAAACCAAAGGAAATAAATACATAAAATAAAAAAAGGTATGGAGAAAAAATTTCATAAAGAAAGGAGTTGTTTTGGAGAATTGGGACTCTATCAAATAGCGTCCAAGTTTTAACAACTTTCTTTATTTGACCAAGTCAAAATAAAATTCCAAAAATATTTGGTAAGAGGCATGGAGAACCTCTCTTAGGCATGGAGAAACTCAAAAAGAATCTAGAATTAAAAATATAATTCTAAGTGAAGGGAAGAGTCCTAGTCTAACTAGGGCTCTCTAATGTAGACTAAGTCAAACCTAATTTAAATCTCATTTAAATTAGATTTGAGTTAACCTAATTAAAAGATGATCTTAATCTAATTAAAAATCTAATTAAATTAAATTTAAATTATATTTAAATTTAATTTAATTTTAATAAAATTAAAAATTAGATGCACTCAAGTCCTAGCCGAATAGAAACTTGTTCTTTCTTACAATTGGCTTATCCAATAAACTAATTAGACTTAATCCAATTAAGTCCAAACTAATTTTAATTAAATTTAATTTAATTAGACTTAATCTTAGTTTAATTGTTCAATCAAATTAAGTCAATTAACAATCAAATTACTAATCGATCCTTCTACAATATATGCTTTAGGTCAAACATCAATCGCATTGATTGTTTGACCTTAGAACGATTCTCAATCATCGACTAACCATCTGATTTGATTACAACCTCTTTTATGTGTGATCTCATAGGTTCGAACCTAAGCCGGTAGCATAAGAACTAATTCTTATACTAGTCAAAGTGACCATCTAGTAATGGTTTCCGACATTCGGATAGGTCGAATGTATGCAAAGCAATATTCTTAGAATCCTAGCTCATACTTACTGTATAATTCATCCCTATTATCATTAATTCTTAAGATAACTTCGAGTATGTTGTCAATACTCATATAAGTCATCTCTATTATATTTCAAAATTTTATAAATTCTATGACTCCTCACGAGGATTATCCAGGCCTAAGTTTTGCTAAATTGAAACACAATAAGTCATTCTCTTCCTGAAGCTAATCAGGAGTGGTCAATCTCATCTTGACTCACACACTAACTTCATAAGTACTATATTGTATCCAGAAATCTTTCAAATCTATATTAAAAATATAGGTAGTCTGGCACCAAAGTACTATGAATTGCTTGCAAGTCATCATGGTGTTCTCAAGTCAGAGGGACACTTATATCCATTGGCCTTAGCTAGCTACTCTTGATAGTAGAGTGCTATATTAATCACATTCAGTGTAGATATACTCCTACATCTCACCTGGATGCCATACCAATATCTCTACACCATTTGGTTATGAGGACAATCAATGCATACGGCATACAGCGACCTATACTCGATAAGTTATCATCCTTATTAATAACTTTTCATTTGATCGTGAACAATTTAAGAACCATCTGATAAATCCTCCTTTATTGATTGATTATGGTTCTAAAAACTTTTGTTGCCCAAGGATGGCTACCCAAGAGGGAGGGCGAATTGGGTATTTCAAAAATTTTTTGACTAATGTGCAAATTTGAATGATTTAAACTAAGTGATGTGCACACAAAAGATAATGAAATAAGCTTTGTAAAGTATAGTGAATGAAAGCAATAAAGTAAAGAATATACAATCATAAACACATAAATTTTATAGTGGTTCAATGCCAAATTCAGCACCTACGTCCACTCTCTAAATATACCCCTTGAAAATTCAACTATAATTCTCAACAAGAATGATAGTCCGATTATTTTTCGGATTCACAATCAAATCCAGTAGATTTTCTCTGGCTCACCAACCAAAATCATACATGATTATTTTCTGGACTCACAATCAATCTAGTTGATTTTTTTTGGATCACCAATCAAAATCTCACAAGTGATTGTTTTCCTCGAGGCTAACAATCAACCTCGATTGATTTTATCCTTGGCTCACCAATCAAACCAATACAATATCCAACTCAAGATTTGGACCAACCCAAGTTTCTCACCCCAAGAAACTTGAAATAAAATATAAAATTATAATTTAAAATAAATTCTTTTAAAGCATAAGAGAAGACAATCTAAGTTGCTTTGCTTGTAAAGTTGATTTCTTTTTCTCGAATGAATGAGAGATTGTGAGGCTCCTTGATTCTCCTTACTCTTTCTCTCACTTGCTTGAGAATGTTTTGTAGTGGAAGGACAAAGGATTACTCTAAAAAAATAACTGTCTTCTTTTCAGCTCACTCCTTAGCTTTCTCAAATAATACTCAATATACTCTCCAAAGCTTATTTTTAATGCTTCAAGTATTTTCTTATATATTCTAGAGATTTTTCACTATTACAAATCACCAACATGGGCTTTTGGAAGTGATCTAGTTATTGGATAAGAGAAAATAGCCATTGGGAGCTCTTGGGATGAAAAAGCTGCAGTTCTGAAAACTAGCCGTTATAAGCACTGGGTCGGCTCAGTTTCAGACTGGATTAGCTCAATTTATAGCTAGATCGGCTCAATCCCCTGGGTCTTAAAAATTTTACTTTCTATGCTTTCTGTCTTCTATTTCTAGTGAGACTAGGTCGGCTCAATTTCAGACTGGGTCGGCCCAGTTTGCGTGCCATGCATGCCAAAAGCAGTTTGTTAGCCTTTCTTCTCCAAATTGATTTGTAAGCTAGACTTGCCTTTCTTACTTGATTTTATCTTCATTAAATCCTTTTGAAGAATGCATCTAATCTTGAATTTCTTTTCTTATATCTTGAGTGGTGATTCTTTACTTGGATATTAAGAAACATTTGGAATTTACAAGCATTTAACTTCTACAACTAAATAACCTTATAAACAATATTAGTAACTTATACTCAAAACTCTTTGTCATCATCAAAATCAATCTTTAGATCAATAACTTCATCATAACTTAAGAGTTTATTTAAGGAAGATAGAACTTCTATGATGAATTAGCCAAATAACTATTATTATTAGATAATTCATATACTAATTTCAATCATGTACCACTTAGATGATTGGCTTTAGGACATATTTTCCAACACAGATGTGGCTATTCACTGGAGTAGTGAGTAGATACCAATCTTATCTAGGGAAGAACCATCGAAAAATGGTGAAAATCATTTTTAAGTATTTAAAAAATACTAAGGATCAGTAACTCATTTATGGTGAGTCAGATTTAAAACTTATGGGGTTTACAAACTTCAACTTTCAATCTGACCATGATGATAGTAGAAGCTTGTTGGTTTATATCTTTACCCTAAGTGGTGAGCCATCTGCAGCAAGAGTTTCAAGCAGCACATTGTGACAGACTTTGTATGCGAGACAAAGTATGTTACGGCATCCGATGCTATGAAAAAAACTATGTGGCTAAGAAAGTTCATCACTGAGCTCAGAGTAGTATCCTCCTTGAATGGTCCGGTCCTGCTCTACTGTGACAACACTGGTGTCATTGTTCAGACGAAGAAACCAAAGGTACACCAGCGGACGAAGCACATACTACACTACTGCTACCAAGTTTGGAAGATTATAGATCGAGGTGATGTCGACCTTCAGAAGATCGACAGAAAGAAGAACCTAGCTGACCCCTTCCCCAAAGTCTTGGTAGTAAAGGAGTTCAATAATCACAAGTTGAAGATGGATATTAGATACTATACCGAGTGGCTTAAGGATAAGTGAGAGTTATTTAAAAATGCATCCCAAAGCAAATCATCAGCCTATTGACGATTTTGCTATTTTATAAATATAAATACTTTATTATTAAATAAAATTTTAATCTGGTATCTTTCATTATAAGTCTACATCTTCTAATGAACTCCATATTGTGATCAAGTCCTTAGGACTATTTAGTTTCAATAAAGAGATGATTTATTGATTAGTCAATCTTAAACTGTTCATGTCCAAATGATACATTCTTCACTAGGATGATAATGTTTATCGAGTGTAGGTCATTATGTACCATATAGATTGGTTGTCCTCTTAACCAAGGAGTGTAGAGACACTGATATGACATACAGATGAGATATATGGATACATCATTATTGAATGTGATCAACTCTGAAGCATTCTACTATCGAGAATTGCTTTGATAGGATATGGATATAAGTATCCCTTAGACCTAAGATCACCATGGTGGCTTGCAAGCAACTCATTATGCTTTGCTACCAAACTATCTAAATTTTTAATTCAGTAATAAAAGATTTCTAAGCATAATCAAGTACTTGCGAAGTTAGTGAGTGATCAAAATGGGATTGACCACTCTAAGAGTTTGGAGAAAATGCATCGCTATATTTTAATTTAGCAAAATTTTGGTCAGGATAATCCATAAGATGGATTTGGTGTTCTAAAATATAATATAGATGACCTAATTAAGGTTGACAATTAAACCCTGAGTTATCCTATGAGCATTTAGGTCAAGAGGATGAATTATACGAAAATCATATCCACATGGATTCTAAGTGTGTTGCTTTACACATTCGATCTATCCGATCATCGGGTACCATTGTTAGATGGTCACTTCGATTGGCATATTGCTATACTACTAACTTAGGTTTGAACCTATGGGGTCATACATATTAGAAATCTTGATCTGATCAGATGGTTGATCAATGGTTGAGAATTATTTTAGGATCAAATAATTAATATGATTGATGTTTGATCTAGTACAAGTACTATAGGAGGATCGATTAACAATCAAATTGCTAATTAGCTCAATTTGATTGAGCCAAAGGGCTAAGATTGAGTCTAATTGAATAAGATTCAGTTAGATTTGGTTTGGACTTGATTGAATCAAGTCTAATTGGTTTATTTGATAAGCCAATTGCAAGGAAGAATAAGTCTATGTTCAATTAGGACTTGTGTGCACCTAATTTCTAATTTAATTAGAATTTAAGTTATATTTAAATTTAATTTAGTTTAATTTATTTGGACTCTTAGTTAGTCTAAGAAAAACCTTAATTAGGTAGTTCAAGTTTTGATTTAATTAGATTCAAATAATAAGTTGGACTAAGTTAAAACTTGAAGTCCTAGTGTGATTAGGACTCTTCCATCTTGCACCACCTTGCTTTCCATGCCCTTCCATGCCAATTTCCTTGGAATTTGCATGAGAAATTTTATTTCAGAGAGTCTCCATGCCCTTTTTGTGCCTCCTACCATTTTAGAAGGAAATTAGTTATAGAATAGATCAAAATAAATAGTTATTTTGACCTAGGACTCTACTAGATAGAGTTTGATATATCACTTTTCCTTATCTCTTTGAGGTGCCAACCTACCTGATTTTTCTCTAATTTTTTCATTGAAAATAGAAAACATTTGTGTGCAACTTCTAGGATTTGCACACCAAAAAATGAGGGGACACCCAAGAGTTGGGTGCTAATCCTTGCTCAATTTGGAGATGCCTTTCTAGGTTTTTGACCTAGACAAGAACTCTATCATAACTCTCTATTTAAAGAGAGTTAGGAGATAAAAATTCTACAGATTTTAGGCCTGAGAGAGAGTGCTTGGGTGTGGGAAGCTTTGGTGTAAAGGGGCTTTGGGCATAGTGCTTTGTAAAGATAAATTTGTTGTATCCTGGTGAGAGAAAATTGAAGAGAAGAAAGGGTTCTTCTTTTAGTTCTCTTCTTCCTCTGTTCTTAGTGAGATTTTAGAAGATTACTCTCTCTCCCAAATTCTCTGCATCTCCTCTAATGAGTACATTAAATATATTTATAAAAGTATTAATTTATAAATTAATTTATCTTTTTTCTTAAGAATTAATATTTTTATTTTATCTTTTGCAGAAAAGAGGATAACTGATGAAAAGATCTCAATTTATGAGTTACAACAAAAAAAATTTTGAGCAAATTGAACTCAAAATAGATTTAAATTAAAAGAAGGATGTATACGATAATATAAAAAATGAAGATACTATGCTGGGAACCCAAATGGATATGTGTGTCATTTAAAAGAAACAAATATTTCTTTCAAGAACTAAAAAGTTACCGTAGCTTTTGCACAAATGTGAAAGCAAGATATGCTTGGATCTTTTTGGAAAAATAAGGAAACGAAGATTGGAGTGGTTCGCGGACGTGGTTGCAATGCGGATTTGAGTGTGGCGCTAGCGGTTCTTCATGCAGATGCAGTCACGAATTTGCATGGCTTCAAGTAGTTTGAGGAATCCTAATTCTTTTCTTTCAAACTCTTTCATCCTCTTCTTTATAAAGATCCTTGCCGTGCTCTTTTAAATAGACAGACTCCCCCTTGGGGAATCAAGCCCTCCTCATGCTAAGCTGCCGACCCTTCTCTCTATTAGAAATTATGTCCTAAAGCCAATTATCTAAGTTATAGATGATTAAAATTAATATATAAATTATTAAATAATAATAGTTATTTGGCTTATTCATCATAAAAGTTCTATCTTCCTTAAATGAACTCGTAAATTATGATGAAGTCCTTAGAACCACACTCAATGGATAAAGAAGGATTTATTGGATGGTTCTTAAATAGTTTACAATCAAATGATAAGTTATTATTAGGATGATAACTTATCGAGTGTAGTCACTGTATGTCATATGCATTGGTTATTCTTATAACCAAGTGGTATAGAGATACTGGTATAATATTCAGATGGAATGTAGGAGTACATCTATACTGAATGTGATAAATGTAGAACTTTACTATCAAGAGTAGCTAGTTAAGGCTAATGGATATAAGTATTCCTTCGACCTAAGATCACCATGGTGACTTACAAGCAATTCACTATACTTTGGTGCCGGACTATCTGTATTTCTAATATAGGTTTAAAAGATTTTTGGATATAGTCAAGTACTTATGGAGTCGATGTGTGAGTCAAGATAGGATTGACCACTTTTAATTAAGTTCAGGAAGAGAATATCTCGTTGTATTTTAATTTAGCAAAACCTAGGCTTGGATAATCCTTATGAGGAGTCATAGGATTTATAATATTTTGAAACACAATATGGATGGCTGATATAAGTATTGATAGATTACTCAAAGTCGTCTTGAGCATTATTGATTATATGGATGAATTATACGACAACCATAGGCCAAAGTTCTAAGAATGTTACTTTACATACATTCGACCTATCCAGACGTCGGATACCATTGCTAGATTGTCACTTTGATTGGTATAAAAATTGGTTCCTATACTGCTGGCTTAGGTTTAAACCTATAAGGTCACATACATAAGAGATTGTTATCTGATCAGATGGTTGATCGATGATTGAGAATCATTTGATGATCGAATCATCAATACGATTGATGATCGATCAAGTACAAGTATTGCAGGAGAATCGATTGGCAATTAGATTGCAAATTGACTCAATTTGATTGAGCAATCAGATTGAGATCAAGTCTAATTTAATTAAATTCAATTAGAATTAGTTTGGACTTAATTGGATTAGGTCAAATTGGTTTATTGGATAAACCAATTACAAGAGAGAACAAGTCCATGTTGGACTGAAACTTGAGTGCACCTAATTTTTAATTAATTTAGAATTTAAATTAAATTTAAATATAGTTTAAATATAATTTAATTAGACTTCTAGTTGGACTAGGATCATCTTTAATTGGGTTACATTTAATTTGATTTAAATAAGATTTAAACTAGATTTGACCTAGTCTAAATAAGAGAGTCCTAGTCCCCAGTCCCATGCGCCAAGGAAGAAATACCTCACACCATATTTTCTTCATTTTTGGCATGAGATTTCTAATGCCTAAGAGAAGTTTCTCCATGCCCCAAATGTAGGTTGTTTTGGAATAAATTTTGAATGGGTCACATTTGCAAATTGGTTAAGATTTGGACTCTATTTGATAGAGTCCTAGAATTCTAGAACTCCTTCCTTCTCTTTGCGCCATAATATCCCACGCCCCAATATTTTTTATTGCCCAAGTTTTTCTCCTTTTCGCACATGACTTTCTTTCTTTCCATGCCTAATTTTAAGGGGGAGGCATCCAACACTTGGATGCCCTAATCTCCTCCATAAAATTCTAGTTTGACTAGGCCATTTGACCTAGTCTTCCTTTTATTGTGGCATCTCCTACAAGATAGGTAATTGGTGTCAAAAAGGCCTAGTATTCCACACACATACTCAAAACAAGGAGAGGAGGGGTATGAGTAAAGATGGTGCCAAGTTCCTTAGAGAAGAGGCTTTCAATAAGACATCAAAGTTTTGATGTCTTGAAGGGGCAAAGATAAGAGAAGACTGTCTTCTCTTGTAGTTTTTCTTTTAAGCTTTTTCTTCTTATTTTTTATATAATTTCTCTATGATAAAAATCTATGAGAGAGAGGAAGAGGGCATGAGGGATGGATGCTCCATGGAGTTGGGGCATGGTGATCTCTTTTGGACATGATTTGATCATATCCTGATGAGAAGAAAGAGAAGAGAAAATAGTTTTCTCTTAGGATTCTTTTGAGAATTCTTTCTTCTAAATTTTTATATAATTTTTTTATGAGAAAAATTAGAGAGAAAGAGATCTAGAAGTGTGGAAAAATAATTAAGAAGAAGATCTCCTCTTGTCCTAGCATAGAGATGCATTCAAGACATCAAAGGTTGATGTGCTGAAAGAGAAGATCTATCTTCTCTTAGGATAGTTTTTTGACCTTTTATTTTCTAATTTTTGAGAGATTCAAGAGTTGGATTTTTCTCTCAATCCTTCTTGTATTCTTCTCTCTTGGAGGGTCTAAGAGATCTGAAGAATATTTTTTTGATTAACTATCAGGAGGGATCCATGGAAAGCTAGCACTTCGAACGGATCTTCATTCGACGAACCTCCGATCTGCGTTACAGGCTTATGTGGATTCTCTGTAGAGGCTGGATGCATGTGCGACTCTAAGCAACAAGGATAATAATGGGACTCAACTGTGGTATTTTTGACCCATGCAAAGATAAGAGATTCGATCTCTTCTAGATTTAGATATGATATAGGATTTCTAGAATAGTTCTAGATCTAGGTATTGATTTGATCAATACCAACTATTTTTATTTTAATTTTTAGATTTATGTTTACATAATGACACATCGTAGGTCCTAGATGTAGGATTTAGGGATTAGATCATATGTATAATTAGATTAAATTGTTTAATCTATATCTTTCGTTGCTTATAAATTTTGAAAAAGTTTCAAAATGTATGCATGAAATCCTGCATATTTTTCAATAGTGGTATCAGAGCATCGAGGTTCTTGCATGACATGATCATTCATGCTTTAAAATAAATATAAAAATTAAAATTAAAGATCACACATATTGATCATAAGGTTGTCTTGTTATAAGGTTAACTCCTTATAATAAAAAGCTTATCCTAGTATGTGTTGATCTAATTTTTTGAATCATGAATAAGTTAGATGTGATCTAAATAATTTTATAATTTATTTTTTAATTTTAAATTTAAAATTAAATAGATGTTAGATCTATTTTAGATTATTTAGATTAAATCTAAATAATATTGGATTGCATATAATGATTATAAGGTTGTCCTGTTGTAAGATTTATCTCTTACAGTGGAGAGGTTGTCTTAGTATGTGCTGACCTGAATAATCTAAATCATAAATATATTAGATAAGATCTAAAATAATTTATGATTTATTTTTAAATTTTAAATCTAAATTTAAATGATTTATGATCTGATTCATATGATGTGTTTCATGTTTTAATCTACATTCTATTAATGCATATGTTGATATGTAGTTTTATTTTTTGAATCTAGTTTGCATATGTATGATATCTATGTTTTGTTGAATTTAAATTATGAACTTACTTTCTACAAAACTCTAAATTCGAAACCTAAGGACATGATCAAAATATTGTAACAAATCTAATCCAAAACCATGAATTGAATTTGCTTCAATGTAAAATGTTTACAAAGTTTAAAAAGTTTCAAATGATGAAATCAAAAATTAGTTCTGAGGTTCCGAACCTCAATCCATAAGTCTTGAACTTAATTAAGAATTAAGTGATTGTCTAGGATCTAGGTTTGTGATTTGAAGATCCTAATATAATTTCATAAAACATGGGTTAAAGGCTAATGGGTTAGCTTTGATCAAGTCATTAACTAAATTAGACCTAGGGTTAGTTTAAATATGGACTAAGTTAAAAAATTGATCAAACCTAATCAATAGTTAATTAGAATTAGATCATTTTTTTTATAAATTAATTCAATAGTTGTAGTTGATCAAAGTCTATACATCTAACAAATGGATACTGATCGTGGCTCAGTGGTTGAGCCCGAGTCTTTAGATAGATCAAATCAAAACTAATAAATCAATTGGTGTCTAAGGTAAGTCTCGCATTCCTAGACTAGTGGTTTTTAATTGACAGCCCACTTACCTAGCCATTTTGATGGAGTCTAAGGCAAGCTTTGACAGACCCTCCCACCGATCTCACTTACCTGAACATTGTGGTTAATCAGCTTTTGATTAGGTTGCTCATGATTCATGCTAACCCATGTCGTATAGGTAAATTAGCGAGATTGATTTTAATCAGTGAGACTAATTTAGGTGCTCATGGACTGAAATTAATTCTAATCCTCATCAATGACTTATGAAGTCAGTGGGAGGATTTGACTTGATGAACAATTTGGTTCATGTCTTATCTATCCTTAAATCACTAATAATTTAAATTTTTCTAAAATTATTAGATCTTTAAAATGATAAAGTTATGAAGATAACTGAGTCATAGCCTTTCATTAAGTTGGATGATAATGGGTCCATTAACTCAATAATCATTGGAGGCCCAAAAGCTTGGTGCTTATTGACTAGTCTTATGCAATTCATTGCAAGAAATGAAGATAAGTAGAAAAATTTGAAAATGATGACAGAATCCTGGACATTGGGGTTGGAAATCCTATTCCAGTCCGAGCTTTAGGAATCGTCAAGCTAATTTTCAATATAAATATTATCATTTTAGAGTGATTGTCACTATTATCCATCATTTTTAATGAATGTGATCTTTGATGGCCTCTTGGCCAAAGATGATCATCATTTATAAATAAAAGAAGATTATTATGATATCATTATGAATGATATTATAATAATATATGAATAATAAATAAATGATATTTAACATTCACACAGCCTATTAAGTGTAATGTACATAATAAATATCCAAGTTAGATAATGTCAAGGATATTAATATTTCATTATAGATGACCTATCTAGGTATGGATGCATCTAGCCTGAATCAGTTGAAATATTCAAATGATTCAATAATAAAATAAAAAAATAAATTGGAAAAGATATTAGAACTTTTCTATAAGATCAAGGAGGTGAATACTTATTTACTAAATTTTTGATATATTTAGAAGAGAATAGGATTCTCTTGTAATGTACTCCTCCCGAAACACCGTAGGTTATTGATATATTGGAAAAGAAAAATCAAACTTTGTTAGACATTGTTCGATCCATGATGGAATTTTCTAGTCTGCTTGTTTCAGGGTTAAGCTCGTACATTTGCAGCTGGCTCCTCAGGTGCTGGATCTATCAACACATAGAAGATTTGTTCATGCTCCAGGATAATCTTCAACTTACGGTACCAGCTATCGAAGTTGAGTCTCATCAGCTTATCATTGCCTAACAATGATCGAAGCAAAAGAAAAGTGTCCATATTTGCACAAAGAAAAACTAAAACCTAATTAGTAATTGATTCATTAAATCTAAAGATTTGGACTTTAATCAAAAGATTCTCCTACTATTTTATTCGAATTGGTAGCCTGAACCTCCAATTCGAGGAATTTCTCTAATTTCTTTGTGGATACTAGAATCTACATAGACTGCACACAAGCTCAACTTTGGTTGGTCAACTCATATATATCTAAGGATAGATTCATAACCAATTATTTTTCTAAATAATTTTTAGTAATTTAATTTTACCCCAGTCCCTAATCAGTAGGCTTTGGTCTCCACTGAAAAGATCCGATTAGGTCCAACCATTAACATGACCATACTTGGTCCATCTAACTAATGAATAATTAAGTCCAACTTTGGTTGGTCAACCTAACCATCATTTAGAAAGACGCAGCCAAGAAGTCATATATGAATGATAATTCCACTAGCCAATAAGCACCAGGCCTTTGGGCCTTCAATGTTTATCCAACTAATGGACCCATTATCACCCACTTAATGGGAGGCTATGATCTAGTTATCACCATAACTATTTTATTTTTAGGAATCTAATAATTTTAAAAGATTTAATTGATTTGATTTAAAGAAGATAGAGAGAATAAGCCAACCAATTTTGATCCTCCCACTGACTTCATCAAATGAACTAGCTTGTCATGATTCTCCCACTGACTTCATCAAGTCAGATTGAGGGAGACCATTAATAGGCTGGTCTAGGAGGACCTAAATCAGTCATACTGATTTACCTGCTGACATGGGTTAGCTCAAATTATCAAGTGATCTGATTAAAATAAAATTTCACCAAGAAGGCCAGGTAAGTGAGATCGGTGGGAAGGTCTGCCAAAACTTGCTTTAGACACCATCAGAAATGGTTAGGTAAGCAGGCTACCAATTAAAAACCATCAGTCTAGATTGCCAGACCTATCTTAGACACCAATTGGTTAATTAGTTTTGATTGGATCAATCTAACAGTTCATACTAAACCGCGTAGCCATGAATCAAGTGAAGAAACCAGATCTAGGATTTCACAGGTAGATCTTGAAACTTTTTAAGATCTTATAATGAAAGACTTAAATAAATCTAAAATTTATTTAAATAACTATGTAAACACCTAAATCTCAAATCTATAACATAATTAAGATATGATATTCAATCAAAAATTAAAATCAAATAAGAAAGAAAAAGGTTGATCAAATCAACCTAGATCTACACTACATCACATGCAGATATGAAGTTTATAGATCAGATCTATTAACCCGAGCAAGTTTAGACGTTCTAACTTGCTAATCCAGGCTTGAGGATGAAGTCATGAGCAGCACACATGTCCGACCTCTAGGAGTCATCCACACAAGCCTACAATCTCTGATCTAAAGTCTGATGTAGGAAATCAGCACAACATGCTAGTACTATGCTGATTCTTCTTCGATGGTCGATCCGATGCTCCCTTCTTCAAAATTTGGACTCTCCAAAATATGAGAAGAAAGATGAGAGTTTACTGATCTAAGACTCTCTCAAAAAAACTCAAAAGAAAGAAGGAGAGATTGAAAATAAGATAGCCCTAGAAGAAGACTCTCTTCTTCTTCTCTTTTCTCTCACCTAGACATCTAGTTTGGTGCCTATGGAACCCCCATGCCCAAGGATCTTCTTCCTCTAATTTTTGCACACCCCAAACCTCTCCCAAAGCTCTATATTTTACAAAAAAATTAGAATAAAATTCATCCAATAAATAGGAAAAAAGAAGAGTCTAAGTTAGGTCAAATTCCTAGATTAGGAATATCCAAATATGGAAAGTTGTTAGGGCACCCAACTCTTGGGCGCCTCCTCCATAATTTTTGGCATGGACCAGCAAGGAAGGGTGCACAGAAAAAGAGATTATTTTCATGAAATAGGAGAAGAATTAATTAAAAGAGCGGTCGACACTCAAGGGAAGATGTTTTGATCAACAAGGATTCTATCTCATAGAATCCTAAGCAAAACCAATTCCTCCTTTGACTTGGTCTTCCACCTAACTTCCAAATATGACTTGGAGGGAGAGAGGGGACATGAAAATCAGAAAGAAAGGGATTTTTCATGAAAATACCTAAAAAATAGGTATGGTGGGTGTTGGGACCAAGGTGGCATAAGGAGATAGGGAGTCCTAGTCACACTAGGACTCCTATTTTGACTTGATCAAACAAGTTCTTTTAACCAAATAAAATCAAGATTAAACCAACCCAATTAAATAAGACCCTAACCCATTTAAGAATTTAATTAAATTAGATTTAATTTTAATTTATTTTCTAAATAAATTAGAAAATTAGTTTAATCTGAGTCCTAGTTAGACTAGGATTAGTTCTTTCTTGCACTTGGCTTATCCAATAAACCAATTGAACTTGATCCAATCAAGCCCAAACTAAATCTAATTAAATCATATTTAATTAGACTTAATCTCAATTTATTGACTTAATCAAATTAAGCCAATTAGCAATCTAATTGCTAATCAATCCTCCTGCAATACTTGCACTAGGTTAAACACCAATCGTATTGATTGTTTAACTCTAGAATGATTTTTAATCATTGATCAATCATCCGATCAGATCGTAAGCTCTAATGTGTATGACCTCATAGATCCAAACCCAAGTCGATAGTATAGAATAAATTTCTGTACCAATCGAAGTGATCATTTAGTAATGATACCCGACACTGGATAGGTCGAAGGTGTAGAACACCATCCTTAGAATCCATGCAGATATAGTTTTCATATAATTCATCCCCTTGACCATAATGCTCATAGAGCACATCATAGTTCAAGTGTAAACTCTGATCAGGTTGTCCATAATGTATTTCAAAATATCAAATCCATCTGATGGATTATCCTAGCCAAGATTTTGCTATATTGAAATATAGTGATATATTCTTCGCCAACTCTTAGAGTGGTCAATTCTATTTTGATCACACTCCGACTTCGCAAGTACTTGACTGTACCTAGAAGCCTTTCATTATTGAATTAGAAATTCAGTTAGTCCAGTACCAAAATATAGTGAGTTGCTTGTAAGTCACTAAGATGATCTCAGATCTATGGGACACTTATACCTATATCCCATCAAAGATATTCTCGACAGCAGAATACTCTAGAGTTGGTCACGTTCAATGATGATGTACCCATACATCTCACCCATATACTATATCAGTGTCTCCATACTTTTTGATTAAGAGAATAACCAATCTATATGGTATATAGCGACTTATGCTCGATAGACGTTGTCATCCTAATTAACAGTCTATGATTTGATTGTGAATAAATTTAAGAACTAATCGATAAATCCTCTCTTTATTGAAACTAAATAGTCCTAAGGACTGTTAGATATATGTGCCCTAGAAGCCAGAATTGGCTGACACTTGTAATACACTTCTAGGGGCAAAATTATAATTTTGACTAATATCAATAAAATAAATTATTTTCTATCACATATGTGTATTTAGTGTCTGTGATACATCCTTTGAGTTAATGGTAATGATAATTCATATTTTCAAGAGTTGAAAATTTAAGACATGAATAATCATTATTAACTCATAAAATGCTCCCGACCATAGGATCATCACGAGGATGGTGATTGATCCGGAAGGTTGGTGTACAATCGCTTCTCTTTAGTAGATGAGTCTTGAGTCTACGGTGTGGAGACACTGGAGCGAGAGTACAGGTACTCGTTAGAGAACGAGGGCACTGAGCGTGACCACCTCGAGTAGTCATTAGGGAGTCTACCTTCTCGTCAATGACTGACTCGATGCTGCAGTAGTGTGTCTGGTTCTTTGACCTGAGGTGCATCGACAGTTCACCTTGAGGGTGTTATAGTTTGACTACACCATTACTCGGTCTCCTAGCCATATGGAACCCTGAGGTGTATGTTGGCTATAGCATGTTCATTGTAGGAACTGGATGGCATCAAGATGGAATCTATCTACCTCGGTGGTAGAGGAGCAGCCCTATGATGATCATGAGAATCAAGTCCAGAAGTCCATGGCCATGGCAGAGTGAAATAATAGAAAGAGTTTCTATTTAGATTTTCACATTGGACTCGAATCGAATGATTACATCATATGACAGAGACTAGGGTTTGACGAGTTTCACCTTAACCCTAATCTGATCGGAGCTCAAGATAGAAGAACTTAATCACACAAGGTAGCTGCACCAAGAGGTTCGCATTCAGCTCTGATGGGTTGCCACCATATACTGCTAGGTGTCACTGGTGGATTTTGGGAGCAATTAGAATGATTTAGATGATCGATCATTCTAGCTGTTCGAATCAGAAGAGTTCTGATCCATCGAAAGGAGTTTCGATGATGTCGATGATAGAGATCATGACATATCCCATTACCATACAGAACTGAACCTAACTGGGTCACACAAACAAGGGTTTGAATCTGGTGATCATCAATTGAACTGATCTAGTTCAATTGATCTGAATGAGATTCAATTAGGTTCAAGGAAATCGTGCTAGCACTCGATTGAACCTAACGTTCTTCTTTTACTATCATAAATAAGTTGTCCTGACTGAGCCAAAAGGAGTTTGTGCTCAATCAGAGGCCTTCATATGGTCTGACTGGAGGTTGTCCAAGTCAGAAAAGGTTGTCTTATTTTGTAAGACATTACCTGCCATTTTTGGTCACCTGCCATTTCTTGTTCTTTGACTTTGGTCAAAAGTCTACCTTTGACTGGTCAAACGTTGACCATTGACACTTTGACTTTTGACCACATGTCATGCACCTATTGGAGAGAGCTGGTGGGGGCCTGTCCCCCTACCAGAACCTGGCAAGGAGAAGGGCGCACGCCACCCTAGGCGTGTGCCCAAGTTGGAGGCGCCTAGGAGTCCTTGTTGGACAAGGACTCCATCTCCTTTTTGGATTCCAATTAGAGTTCTTCTAAGAACCAACTTTGACTGGTCTTAGGCACCCTCTAAGGAGGAATCCAGGGGACTCTATTCCCACCAATCAGATTTAGATCTGATTTCACAAAGGGTTGTGATTGGTTGGGAAGAAGAGGAGTTGGATCACAGCTAGTCTATAAATAAGACCCTGTATCCAACTCAAATTAAGAGATATGATGAGATCATAGTTTCCCATGCCCCAAGGCTGCCTCTCCCCTCCCTCCTCCATGCCAAACCACCTTCTCCCTCTGCTCTCCACGTCCAAAAGGAGTTTTGGACCTTGGTTGGTGCGATTCCAGATCAAAGAAAGGCGATCAAAAGCTAAGAAGGCTGCGCTGCTGCAAAGGACGACTGCTCATCTTCAAAAAGGAGTTTTGAAGATCCTCCAGATCAGATCCAGATCTAATTTTTGGAGGACGTGATAGAGAAGAAGAGGATCTCCAGATCCAGCCCGAGTGGATACCGGTAGAGGCCAGGCACTTGCGTGGCTAGATCCAGAACCTTCCGCTGCAAACAGGATCATCAATCAGGGTAATAGGATTACCCAGATCAGGTAAATTAAATTTGATTTAATTTATCTTTTAATTTTATTTTATTAAAATAATAAGAATTAAATTTGAAACATATCAAGATCTGATTGGGATCAAGAGAAAAATTTTTGAAATATATCTCTTGATCTGATCAGATCTGAACGAACCTGGACCGGGAAATTCAGGATTTCCCTTCAACTGGTATCAGAGCCATGGTTCTAAATTGTTTAGATCTAATTTTAAATTTATTTTAATAAAAAAATAAATAATTTTAGATGTCACATGAGATGTGATCAGATCTGAAATTAGAAAAAAAATTAAAATTAAATAATTTGGATCTAAGATTAGAAGATATGCATGACTAGTTCTAGAATAGAATAGTTCTATAGAATAATCTTGCATGTTTTTGATTTAATCTGATTAAATCATATTTTAGATCTTTTATTTACTATTTTTTGATATTATAAGTGTTATAATAACATCTAAAAAATAGTAAATAAAAATTATTTAATTTTTGAATATCATATGAGATGTGATTGATGCATGTCTAGACTAGTTGTAGAATAGTTCTACATAGTTGTCTAGATTAGGATTTATTTTGATAAGATCAATTTAAATCTAATTTTTAGATTATTATGAGATAATTTAGATCTGAAAATATGCATGATTTGATACATGAGATGTATGCAAAATATGCCATAATTAGATCTAATTTATATATGAGATATATGATATAGATCTAAAACTGTTTTGTAGTATTGAATGTTCCTGATTAAGGCGTTCCTCTTGGCCGTTCCGGTCATAAGAATGAAGAAGGGTTTAAAGGCCCTCTCTTCCCATTCGATGGGGTGTTCTTATGATGTGTAGGGGTGCTGCGTGTTCGTCCTTAATCAGAAATCCAAAACTTACTTTCTGCAAAATCCTAGATCCTGAAACCCTAGGATTTATTGTGCATATTTTGTTTATGAACCCTACTTAATTAAAAATTAAGTTTATGAAATATTAATTAGGTCTAAAATTGAGAATTTTAGATCTAAGACATATTCATAATACTGGGTTCGGGCTTGGGTAGCTCAATTAGGTCTAAGCGGTTGATCAAACCGAATCAAGAGTTGGTTAGATGGGATCAACAATGCTTAAATTGACCAGCCTAATAGGATTAAGTCTGGGTCAAGATTCGAGTCACGATCAAGCAAGACCTAATTAGGCTCAGAGGTTAGAGTCTGGATTGTAGGCTAACCCAATTGGTTCTGGACTCAACAATTTGGTGTCTAAGGTAAGTTTGGCACATAGACGACCGACTGGATTTTTAATTGGAAGCTACTCGACCTGAATGCATTCTTGTACGAGTTAATGGCATATTCCTTCCACCGATCTCACTTACCTGGCCATATCTGTTGACACAGTTCTGATCTGAGGTGGTCAATAATCCGAGCTAACCCATGCCACTAGGTTAGTCATAATTGTTATGACTAATGCCAAGTCTAGTTTAATGAGACCTAAATCAATTCTCCCTAAGAAAAGATTAAGTCTGAGGTCTTCCACCATTGTAGATGTGCGGGCCCTTCCCTGAGGGTTGATTGTTCTCGACTGGATACAGTGGCTCAGTTGCACCGGGAAGACGCAACCATGTCTATTAGGCATTGGATGCTATGGGCTGGAGGATGAGTTGGGCTCAATATTCTGGATACGGTGAGAGACTCAATTAGGAACCCAGTCTATGCAAATGGTGGGTCTGACTTAACTAAGGAGTGGATCAATATTTCGGATATGGTGAGATTCATGAATTAGAGATCAAAGTTTGGGTGCACCATGATTAGAGAATCATTGAACAAGAGTTGTTCACTCATTGGCTAACCCATCACCAATAACTGTTAGGTGAGGTGATGAGTCAGTTGGTGAGACCGCACCACCCACTAGAAATCATTAATCATGGAGATTTTTGCATCTCTACAGAGGGAGTGTAGGGATCCTGAGAAAATAGTGGGAGCTAATTTGTTTAAAAATAAAATCCCTAAATAAATTGGTTCAAGTCAAAATTACAGTATCTAACTAGAATCTTTGACTCTCTACAGAAAAATGTCTGCGTCCAACCCATTGGCACGTATCCTGGACACACATAGACTGACTGGAACCCAATTATAAAGATTGGCTCAGGAACTACAAAATTCATTTTGGGTTTCCGAGAAGTTAACCCATGTTTTGGACCAGGACCCTCCCACCTTACCAGCCTCGTCCATCCACTGAACAGAGAGCGTCTCTGGAAAAATGGATTGACGAAGATAATAAGGCCAGATATTACATGTTGGGCTCGATGTCTGATGAGCTCCAGCGCCAACATGAGGATATCGGGACTGCTCGCCAAATGTTGGCTCACCTGCAGGAGATGTTTGGTGAACAGAGTCGCGCAGCCAAATATCAAGTCACAAAATGACTTTTTAAGGCTAAGATGCGTGATGGGCAGTCAGTCCAAGATCACTGTCTGACAATGATCAAGGACATGGAAGAGCTTGAGAAGCTCGGTGTGAAGTTGGACTTGGACCTGCAGAATGATATCATTCTGCAATCCTTGACTGATGCATATGGGCAATTCATCATGAATTACCACATGCATAAACTTCAGAATTCCTTGGCCGAATTAATGAATATGCTGGTTCACCGCTGAGCTTTCTATGAAAGGTTCTAAAGGCTCAGTTCTTGCTATGGAACGGACTTCTTTCAAAAAAAAGTCTTCTGGAAAGAAAAAGAAGTCTGTGAAAAAGCAAAAGGTGGAAGGATCAAAGAAGAAGAAGGCAGAACTGAAGAAAAAGACCGATGTCAAAGAAAAGTATTTCCATTGCAACAACTGTTAGATATATGTGCCCTAGAAGCCAAAATTGGCTGACACTTGTAATACACTTCTAGGGGCAAAATTGTAATTTTGACTATAATCAAAAATGGGTTATTTTTCTATCACACCTGTGTATTTAGTGTCTGTGATACACTATTTAGAATAAGATTTAAAATTAGATCTAAAATACTTTTAGAACCTTGGCTCTGATATCAGTTGAAGAAAAATCTTGATTTCCCGGACCAGGTTCGTTCAGATCTGATCAGATCAAGAGATCTATTTCAAAATTTTTTCTCTTTGATCTAGATCAGATCTAAGATATTTTAGATATAATTTTTATTATTTTAATAATTAAAATAAAATTAGATAAATTAAATTAAATTAAATTTACCTTAAAGTGGGTAATCCTATTACTCGATGATGATCCTATGAGCAACGGAAGGTTTTGGATCTAGCCACGCAAGTGCCTGGCCTCTACCGATATCCACTTGGGCTAGATCTAGAGATCCTCTTCTTCTCTATCACGTTGCTAAAAATTAGATCTGGATCTGATCTAGAGGATCTTCAAAACACCTTTCGAAGATCAACAGTCGTCCTTTGCAGCAGCGCAGCCTTCTAGCTTTCAATCATCTTTCTGTCATCTGGATTGCACCAACCAAGGTCCAAAATACTTTTGAACATGGAGAGGAGAGGGAGAAGGTGGGTTTGGCATGGAGGAAGAGGGGAGAGGCAGCCTTGGGGCATGGGATTTCAATTCTTCAATCTTAATTTGAGTTGGATGCAGGGTCTTATTTATAGACTGTCTGTGATCCAACTCCTCTTCTTCTCAACCAATCATAACTCTTTACGAAATCAGATCTAAATCTGATTGATGAAAATAAAGTCCCCTGGATTTCTCCTTAGAGGGTGCCTAAGACCAGTCAAAGTTGGTTCTTAGGAGAACCCTAATTGAAATCCAAAAAGGAGATGGAGTCCCTGTCCAACAGGGACTCTTGGGTGCCTCCAACTTGGGCACACGCCAAGGGTGACGTGCGCCCTCCTTCTTACCAGGTTCTAGTAGGAGGACAAGCCCCCACCAGTCCTCCAATAGGTGCGTGATACATGGACAAAAGTCAAAGTGTCAATGGTCAATATTTGACCAGTCAAAGGTCAACTTTTGACCAAAGTCAAAGGACGAGAATGGTAGGTGACCAAAAATGGCAGGTAATATCTTACAAAATAAGACAACCTTTTCTGATTTGGACAAGCTCTAGTCAAACAAAGTGAAGGCCTCTAAATGAGCACAAACTTCTTTGGCTCAGTCAGGACAATAATTTATGATAGTAAAAAAAGAACGTTAGGTTCAATCGAGTGCTAAGCACGATTTTTTTGAAACCTAATTAATCTTCATTCAGATCAATTGAACTGGATCAGTTCAATTAATGATCACCAAGATTCAAACCCTTGTTTGTGTGATCCAGTTAGATTCAATTCTGTATGGTAATGGATATGTCATGATCTCTATCAATCGACATCATCGAAACTCTTTCGATGGATCAGAACTCTTCTGATTTGACAGCTAGAATGATCGATCAATCTAAATCATTCTAATTGCTCTCAAATCCCCCAGTGACACCTAGCAGTATATGGTGGTAACACCATCAGAGCTAAATGTGAACCTCTTGGTGCAGCTACTTGTGTGATTAAGTCCTTCTATCTTGAGCTCCGATCAGATTAGGGTTAAGGTGAACTCGTCAAACCTAGTCTCTGTTCATATATGTAAATCAAATTTCGATTTCAGTCCAATATAAAATTCTAAAAAAACTCTTTCTATTATTTCACTTGCCATGGCCATGACTTCTAGACTTGATTCTCATGATCATCATAGGGCCGTCCACTCTACCACGAGGTAGATAGATTCCATCTTGATACTATCCAGTTCCTACAATGAACATGCTATAGCCAACATACACCTCAGGATTCCAAATGACTAGGAGACTGAGTAATGGTTAGTCAAAATAAACACCCTTAAGGTGAATTATCGATGCATCTCAAGATCAAAGAATCAGACACACTACTACATCGCATCGAGTCAGTCCATTGACGAGAAGGTAGACTCCTAATGACTACTCGAGATGGTCCCGCTCAGTGCCCTCGTTCTCTAACGAGTACCTGTACTCTCGCTCCATGTGTCTCACACCGTAAGATCAAGACTCATCTACTAAAGAGAAGCGATTGTACACCGAACTTTTCGATCAATCACCATCCTCCGTGATGATCCTATGGTCGGGAGCATTTAATGAGTTAATAATGATTAATTCAATGTCTTAAATTTTTCAACTCTTGAAAATATGATTATCATTACCATTAACTTAAAAGGATGTATCAGAATACTAATACACATATGTGATAGAAAATAATTTATTTTATTGATATTAGTCAAAATTATAAATTTTGCCCTAGAAGTGTATTATAAGTGTCAGCCAATTTCTGGCTTTTCTAGGGCACATATATCTAACAGTCCTTAGGACTATTTAGTTTCAATAAAAGAGAGGATTTATCGATTAGTTCTTAAATTTATTCACAATCAAATCATAGACTGTTAATTAGGATGAAAACGTCTTATCGAGGCATAAGTCGCTATATACCATATAGATTGGTTTATTTCTCTTAAATCAAAGTATGGAGACACTGATATATATATGGTGAGATGTATGGGTACATCATCATTGAACGTGACCAAACCTCTAGAGTATTCTGCTGTCGAGAATATCTTTGATGGGATATAGGTATAGTGTCCATAGATCTGAGATCATCTTAGTGACTTACAAGCAACTCACTATATTTTGGTACTGGACTAACTGAATTTCTAATTCAATAATGAAAGGCTTCTAGGTACAGTCAAGTACTTGCGAAGTGGAGTGTGATCAAATAGAATTGACCACTCTAAGAGTTGGGCGAAGAATATATCACTATATTTCAAATATAGCAAATCTTGGCTAGGATAATCCATCAAGATGGATTTGATATTTTGAAATACATTATGGACAACCTTGATCAGGTTTTACACTTGAACTATGATGTGCTCTATGAGCATTATGGTCAAGGGGATGAATTATATTGAAACTATATCTGCATGGATTCTAAAGGATGGGTGTTCTAACTACCTTCGACCTATCCAGTGTCGGTATCATTACTAAATGATCACTTCGATTGGGTACAGAATTTATTCTATACTATCGACTTGGGTTTGGATCTATGAGGTCATACACATTAGAGCTTACGATCTGATCGGATGATTGATCAATGATTAAAAATCATTCTAGAGTTAAACAATCAATACGATTGGTGTTTAACCTAGTGCAAGTATTGCAGGAGGATTGAATTAGCAATTAGATTGCTAATTGCTTAATTTGATTAAAGTCAATAAATTGAAGATTAAGTCTAATTAAATATGAATTTAATTAGATTTAGTTTGGGCTTGAATTGGATCAAGTTCAATTGGTTTATTGGATAAGCCAAGTGCAAAAAGAACTAATCCTAGTCTACTAGGCTCAGATTAATAATTTTCTAATTTATTTAGAAAATAAATTAAAATTAATCTAAATTTAATTAAATTCTTAAATGGTTAGGGTCTTATTTAATTGGGTTGGTTTAAATCTTGATTTTATTTGTTAAAAAGCTTGTTTGATCAAGTCAAAAAATAGGAGTCCTAGTGTGATAGGACTCCCTATCTCCTTATGCCACCTTGTACCCAACACCCACCATACCTATTTTTTAGGTATTTTTTCATGAAAAATCCCTTTCTTTCTGATTTTCATGTCCCCTCTCTCCCTCCAAGTCATATTTGGAAGTTAGGTGGAAGACCAAGTCAAAGGAGGAATTGGTTTTGCTTAGGATTCTATGAGAATAGAATCCTTGTTGATACAAACATCTTCCCTTGAGTGTCGACCGCTCTTTTAATTAATTCTTCTCCTATTTCATGAAAATAATCTCTTTTTCTGTGCACCCTTCCTTGCTGGTCCATGCCAAAAATATGGAGGAGGCGCCCAAGAGTTGGGTGCCCTAAAACTTTCCATATTTGGATATTCCTAATCTAGGATTTTGACCTACTTAGACTCTTCTTTTTCCTATTTATGGAATGAATTTTATTCTAATTTTTTTGTAAAATATAGAGCTTTGGGAGAAGGTTTGGGGTGTGCAAAAATTAGAGGAAGAAGATCCTTGGGCATGGGGGTTCCATAGGCACCAAACTAGATGTCTAGGTGAGAGAAAAGAAAAGAAGAAGAGAGTCTTTCTTCTAAGGGCTATCTTTATTTTTCAATCTTCTCTTCTTTCTTTTGAGTTTTTTTGAGAGAGTCTTAGATCAGTAAACTCCTCATCTTTCTTCTCATTATTTTGGAGAGTCCAAATTTTGAAGAAGGGAGGCATCGATCGACCATCGAAGAAGAATCAGCATAGTAACTAGCATGTTGTGCTGATTTCCTAATCAGACTTTAGATCAGAGATTGTAAGGCTTGTGGTGGATGACTCCTAGAGGTCGGACATGTGTGCTGCTCATGACTTCATCTCAGCCTTGGATTAGCAAGTTAGAACGTCTAAACTTGCTCGGGTTAATAGATCTGATCTATAAACTTACATATCTGCATGTGAATGTAGTGTAGATCTTAGGTTGATTTGAATCAACCTTTTCATTTCTTATTTGATTTTTAATTTTTGATTGAATATCATATCTTAATTATGTTATAGATTTAGATTTGGTGTTTATCATATTATTTAAATACACATTTTAATGTATCATATAAAATTTAGATTAGTTTTCATTATAAGATCTTAAAAAGTTTCAAAGATCTACCTGTGAAATCCTAGATCTGGTTTCTTCACTTGATTTCATGGCTACAAGCGGTTTTAGTATGAACTGTTAGATTGATCCAATCAAAACTAATTAACCAATTGGTGTCTAAGATAGGTCTGGCAATTCTAGACTGATGGTTTTAATTGGTAGCCTGCTTACCTAACCATTTCTGATGGTGTCTAAAGCAAGTTTTGGCAGACCTTCCCACCGATCTCACTTACCTGGCCTTCTTGGTGAAATTTATTTTAATCAGATCCCTTGATAATTTGAGCTAACCATGTCAGCAGGTAAATGCATATGAC
Source organism: Cocos nucifera (assembly GCA_006176705.1). NCBI lineage: Eukaryota > Viridiplantae > Streptophyta > Magnoliopsida > Arecales > Arecaceae > Cocos > Cocos nucifera. The sequence continues at coordinate 162,716 of QRFJ01002568.1, read as the reverse complement.
TTGATTTAGGTCCTCTAGACCAGCCTATTAATGGTCTCCCTCAATCTGACTTGATGAAGTCAAGTGTGGAGAATCATGACAAAGCTAGTTCATTTGATGAAGTCAGTGGGAGGATCAAATTGGTTGGCTTATTCTCTCTATCTTCTTTTAAATCAAATCAATTAAAATCTTTTAAATTTTAGATTCCTAAAAATAAAAATAGTTATGGTGAGTAACTAGATCATAGCCTCCATTAAGTGGTGATAATGGGTCCATTAGTTGGATAAACATTGAAGGCCCAAGGCTGGTGCTTATTGCTAGTGAAAATTATCATTCATATATGACTTCTTTGGCTGCGTCTTTCTAAATGATGGTTAGGTTGAACCACACCAAAGTTGGACTTAAATTATTCATTAGTTAGATGGACCAAGTATGGTCATGTTAATGGTTGGACCTAATCGGATCTTTTCAGTGGAGACCAAAAGCCTACTGATTAGGGAACTGGGGTAAAATTAAATTACTAAAAATTATTATAGAAAATAATTGGTTATGAAATCTATCCTTAGATATATATGAAGTTTGACCAACCAAAGTTGAAGCTTGTGTGCAGTCTATGTAGATCTAGTATCCACAAAAGAAATTAGAGAAAATTCCTCGAATTGGAGGTTCAGGCTACCAATTCGAATAAAAAATAGTAGGAGAATCTTTTGATTAAAGTCCAAATCTTTAGATTTAATGAAATCAATTACTAATTAGGTTTTTAGTTTTTCTTTGTGCAAATATGGACACTTTTCTTTTGCTTCGATCATTGTTAGGCAATGATAAGCTGATGAGACTCAACTTCGATAGCTGGTACCGTAAGTTAAGATTATCCTGGAGCATGAACAAATCTTCTATGTGTTGATAGATCCAGCACCTGAGGAGCCAGCTGCAAATGTACGAGCTTAACCCTGAAACAAGCAGACTAGAAATTCCATCATGGATCGAACAATGTCTAACAAAGTTTGATTTTTCTTTTCCAATATATCAATAAACACTACGGTGTTTTCGGGAAGAGTACATTACAAAGAAGAATCCTATTCTCTTCTAAATATATCAAAAATTTAGTAATAAGTATTCACCTCCTTGATCTTATAGAAAAGTTCTAATATCTTTTCCAAATTATTTTTTTATTTTATTATTGAATCATTTGATATTTCAACTGATTCAGGCTAGATGCATCCATACCTAGATAGGTCATCTATAATGAAATATTAATATCCTTGACATTATCTAACTTGGATATTTATTATGTACATTACACTAATAGGCTGTGTGAATGTTAAATATCATTATTTATTATTCATATTTATTATAATACATTCATAATGATATCATAAATAATCTTCTTTTATTTATAATGATGATCATCTTTGGCCAAGAGGCAATCAAAGATCACATCATTAAAAATGATGGATAATAGTGACAATCACTCTAAAATGATAATATTTATATTGAAAATTAGCTTGACGATTCCTAAAGCTCGGACTGGAATAGGATTTCCAACCCCAATGTCCAGGATTCTGTCATCATTTTCAAATTTTTTACTTATCTTCATTTCTTGCAATGAATTGCATAAGACTAGTCAATAAGCACCAAGCTTTTGGGCCTCCAATGATTATTGAGTTAATGGACCCATTATCATCCAAACTTAATGAAAGGCTATGACTCAGTTATCTTCAATAACTTTATCATTTTAAAGATCTAATAATTTTAGAAAAATTTAAAATTATTAGTGATTTAAGGATAGATAGAAGACATGAACCAAATTGTTCCATCAAGTCAAATCCTCCCACTGACTTCATAAGTCAATTGATGAGGATTAGAATTAAATTTCAGTCATGAGCACTCTAAATTAGTCCTCACTGATTAAAATCAATCTCGCTAATTTACCTAATACGACATGGGTTAGCAATGAATCATGAGCAACCTAAAAACAAGCTGATTAACCACAATGTTCAAGGTAAGTGAGATCGGTGGGAGGGTCTGTCAAGCTTGCCTTAGACTCCATCAAAATGGCTAGGTAAGTGGGCTGTCATTAAAAAACCACTAGTCTAGGAATGCGAGACTTACCTTAGACACCAATTGATTTATTAGTTTTGATTTGATTCTATCTAAAGACTCGGGCTCAACCACTGAGCCACGATCAGTATCCATTTGTTAGAATGTATAGACTTTGATCACTAACAACTATTGAATTAATTTATAAAAAAAATGATCTAATTCTAATTAACTATTGATTAGGTTTGATCAATTTTTTAACATTAGTCCATAATTTAAACTAACCCTAGGTCTAATTTAGTTAATGACTTGATCAAAAGCTAACCCATTAGCCTTTAACCCATGTTTAATGAAATTATATTAGATCTTCAAATCACAAACTAGATCCTAGACAATCACTTAATTCTTAATTAAGTTCAAGACTTATGGATTGAGGTTCGGCAACCTCAGAACTAATTTTTGATTTCATCAATTTGAAACTTTTTAAACTTTGTAAACATTTTACATGAAGCAAATTCAATTCATGGTTTTGGATTAGATTTTTTACAAATATTTTGATCATGTCCTTAGGTTTCGAATTTAGAAGTTTTGTAGAAAGTAAGTTCATAATTTAAATTCAACAAAACATAGATATCATACATATGCAAACTAGATTCAAAAAATAAAAAACTACATATCAACATATGCATTAATAGAATGTAGATTAAAAATGAAAACACATCATATGAATCAGATCATAAATCATTTAAATTTAGATTTAAAATTTAAAAATAAAATCATAAAATTATTTTAGATCTTATCTAATAATATTTATGATTTAGATTATTCAGCGTCCAGCACCATACTAAAGACAACCTCTCCACTGTAAGAGATAAATCTTACAAAGGACAAACCTTTATATCATTAATATGAACCAAATATTATTTAGGATTTAATCTAATAATCTAAAAATAGATCTGAACATCTATTAATTTTTAAATTTAATTAAAAAATAAATATAAATATTTAGAATCACATCTAACTTTATTCATGATTCAAAAATTAGATCAAACATACTAGATAAGCTTTTTATTATAAGGAGTTAACCTTATAACAAGACAACCTTATGATCAATATGTGTGATCTTTAATTTTAATTTTTATATTTATTTTAAAAGCATGAATAAATCATGTCCATGCAAGACCTCGATGCTCTGATACGCACTATTGAAAAATATGCAGAGATTTCATGGCATACATTTTGAAACTTTTTCAAATTTAATAAGCAACGAAAGATATAGATTAACAAATTTAATCCTAATTCAATACATATGATCTAATCCCTATAATCCTACATCTAGGACGCTACGATTTGTGTCATTATGTAAACATAAATCTAAAAAATTAAAATAAAATACGTTGGTATTGATCAAATATCAAATACCTAGATCTAGAACTATTCTAAAATCCTATATCATATCTAATCTAGAAGAGATCGAGATTCTCGTTATCTTGCATGGGTCAAAAATAACCCACAAGTTGAAGTCCTCCAATTATTATCCTTGTTGCTTAGAGTGCGCACATGATCGCCTCTACAGAGAATCCACATAAGCCTGTTAACGCAGTCGGAGGTTCGTCGAAATGAAGATCCGTTCGAAAGTGCTAGCTTTCGCTGGATGCCCTCCCTGAT
>QRFJ01002568.1:0-159004 GCA_006176705.1 Cocos nucifera | reverse complement strand
AAAAATAAGTGATTTTCAGATGTCACATGAGATGTGATCAGATCTGAAATCAAAAAAATTAAAATTAAATGATTTGGATCTAAGATTATGAAGATATGCATGACTAGTTCTAGAATAGAATAGTTCTATAGAATAGTCTTGCATGTTTTTGATTTAATTTGATTAAATCATATTTTAGATCTTTTTATTTACTATTTTTTGATATTATAAGTGTTATAATAACATCTAAAAAATAGCAAATAAAAATTATTTAATTTTTAAATATCATATGAGATATGATTGATGCATGTCTAGACTAGTTGTAGAATAGTTCTACATAATTATCTAGATTAGAATTTATTTTGATTAGATCAATTTAAATCTAATTTTTTAGATTATTATGAGATAATTTAGATCTGAAAACATGCATGATTATGATACATGAGATGTATGCAAAATATGCCATGATTAGATCTAATTTGTATATGAGATATATGATATAGATCTAATATTGTTTTGTAGTATTGAATGTTCCTGATTAAGGCGTTCCTCTTGGCCGTCCGGTCATAAGAACGAAGAAGGGTTTAAAGGCCCTCTCTTCCCATTCGATGGGGTGTTCTTATGATGTGTAGGGGTGCTGCGTGTTCGTCCTTAATCAGAAATCCAAAACTTACTTTCTGCAAAACCCTAGATCCTGAAACCCTAGGATTTATTGTGCATATTTTGTTTATGAACCCTACTTAATTAAGAATTAAGTTTATGGAATATTAATTAGGTCTAAAATTGAGAATTTTAGATCTAAGACATATTCATAATACTGGGTTCGGGCTTGGGTAGCTCAATTAGGTCTAAGCGGTTGATCAAACCGAATCAAGAGTTGGTTAGATGGGATCAACAATGCTTAAATTGACCAGCCTAATAGGATTAAGTCTGGGTCAAGATCGAGTCACGATCAAGCAAGACCTAATTAGGCTCAGAGGTTAGAGTCTGGATTGTAGGCTAACCCAATTGGTTCTGACTCAACAATTTGGTGTCTAAGGTAAGTTTGGCATAGACGACCGACTGGTTTTTAATTGGAAGCTACTCGACCTGAATGCGTTCTTGTACGAGTTAATGGCATATTCCTTCCACCGGTCTCACTTACCTGGCCATATCTGTTGACACAGTTCTGATCTGAGGTGGTCAATAATCCGAGCTAACCCATGCCACTAGGTTAGTCATAATTGTTATGACTAAGCCAAGTCTAGTTTAATGAGACCTGAATCAATTCTCCCTAAGAAAAGATTAAGTCTGAGGTCTTCCACCATTGTAGATGTGCGGGCCCTTCCCGGGGTTGATTGTTCTCGGCTGGATACAGTGGCTCAGTTGCACCGGGAAGATGCAACCATGTCTATTAGGCATTGGATGCTATGGGCTGGAGGATGAGTTGGGCTCAATATTCCGGATACGGTGAGAGACTCAATTAGGAACCCAGTCTATGCAAATGGTGGGTCTGACTTAACTAAGGAGTGGATCAATATTCCGGATACGGTGAGATTCATGAATTAGAGACCAAGTTTGGGTGCACCATGATTAGAGAATCATTGAACAAGAGTTGTTCACTCATTGGCTAACCCATCACCAATAACTGTTAGGTGAGGTGATGAGTCAGTTGGTGAGACCGCACCACCCACTAGAAATCATTAATCGCGGAGATTTTTCGCATCTCTACAGAGGGAGTGTAGGGATCCGAGAAAATAGTGGGAGCTAATTTGTTTAAAAATAAAATCCCTAAACAAATTGGTCAAGTCAAAATTACAGTATCTAACTAGAATCTTTGACTCTCTACAGGAAAATGTCTGCGTCCAACCCATTGGCACGTATCCTGGACACACATAGACTGACTGGACCCAATTATAAAGATTGGCTCAGGAACTACAAAATTATTTTGGGTTTCGAGAAGTTAACACATGTTTTGGACCAGGACCCTCCCACCTTACCAGCCCGTCCATCCACTGAACAGAGAGCGTCTCTGGAAAAATGGATTGACGAAGATAATAAGGCCAGATACTACATGTTGGGCTCGATGTCTGATGAGCTCCAGCGCCAACATGAAGATATCGGGACTGCTCGCCAAATGTTGGCTCACCTGCAGGAGATGTTTGGTGAACAGAGTCGCGCAGCCAAATATCAAGTCACGAAATGACTTTTTAAGGCTAAGATGCGTGATGGGCAGTCAGTCCAAGATCACTGTCTGACAATGATCAAGGACATGGAAGAGCTTGAGAAGCTCGGTGTGAAGTTGGACTTGGACCTGCAGAATGATATTATTCTGCAATCCTTGACTGATGCATATGGGCAATTCATCATGAATTACCACATGCATAAACTTCAGAATTCCTTGGCCGAGTTAATGAATATGCTGGTTACCGCTGAGCTTTCTATGAAAGGTTCTAAAGGCTCAGTTCTTGCTATGGAACGGACTTCTTCCAAAAGAAAGTCTTATGGAAAGAAAAAGAAGTCTGTGAAAAAGCAAAAGGTGGAAGGATCAAAGAAGAAGAAGGCAGAAGCCGAAGAAGAAGGTCGATTGCAAAGAAAAGTGTTTCCATTGCAACAGCGATGGCCATTGGAAAGCGGAACTGCCCTACTTACCTGGCCACCCTGAAGAACAAGAAGGAAGGTCCTTCTGGAGGTATGCTCGTTATTGAGTCTAACCTTACGATTTCTTCTGCATCCAGTTGGGTGCTTGACTCTGGTTCTAGTGCTCATTCTGTGCACTTCCTATGCAGGGTCTTGAGGATAGCAGGAGGCTGAGGGATGGAGACATGATCCTACGCATCGGTAATGGAGCAAGAGTTGCTGCAGTAGCCGTGGGAACATACCCTCTTGCGATTACCATCTGGTTTAGACTTAGTTTTGAAAGACTGTTATTATGTGCCTGCAGCTAGCAGGAATTTGATTTCTGTTTCATGCTTAGCACAAGAAGGTTATGTGATTCACCTTCTTTAAGGACCATTGTAACATTCTTTATGAAAGAAATAAAATTGCAAATGGTTTCCTTATTAATGGTCTTTATCAGTTACATATTGATGTACCTATTTCTAACTATCGAGCAAAACGTGAATGCCAAATGACCTAGGGATAGTCCAAACGATAGATATCTATGGCACCTGAGATTAGGTCATATAGCAGAAGATAGGATTAACAAATTGGAGAAAAATGGGCTATTGAGTCCATTGACTTTTGAGTCATATCCAACTTGTGAATCTTGTCTTCAAGGCAAAATGACTAAACTCCCTTTTGTTGGACATGGGGAGAGGGCCACAGATCTCCTTGCCCTAGTACATACTGATGTGTGCGGCCCATTTGATGTGCCGGCTAGAGGCAATTTTGTCTACTTCATTACCTTTACCGATGATCTGTCTAGGTATGGGTATGTGTATCTTATGAGACACAAGTCTGAAGCTTTTGAAAAGTTCAAAGAATTCAGACATGAAGTAGAAAAACAAACTGGAAAACCCATTAAGGTTCTTCGATCAGATCGAGGAGGTGAATACCTTAGTCAGGAATTCCTAGACTATCTTCAAGGAAAATGGCATAGTCTCTCAATGGACTCCACCAGGAACACCTCAACTCAACGGGGTTTCAGAATGGAGAAATCGGACTCTATTGGATATGGTTCGATCCATGATGAGCTTCACAGACCTTCCCTGATTTTCTTTGGGGACATTCATTGTTAACTTCAATCTATTTACTGAATAGGGTTTCCCTCTAAGACCGTTCCTACCACACCGTATGAGATATGGCATGGTAAGAAACCAAGTCTGAGTCATCTCAGAATTTGGGGTTGTCCGGCTCATGTCAAAAGACAACAAGCGGACAAGTTAGAGTTTAGGTCCTTTAGAGCTCGATTCATAGGATATCCTAAAGAGTCATTAGGATACTATTTCTACATTTCCAGAAGACCACAATGTGATTGTGAGTCGACATGCCATCTTTCTTGAAAAATAGTTTATTCAAGATAGTGGCATTGGAAAGCAGATTCAAGCTTGATGAGAAAGTCTCACAAGTAGAAACGAGCTAAGGACCAAGTGGAACCAAATCAGGTTGAGCCAATAAGAACACTACCTCCTCCACCTCGTAGATCGAAAAGAGTTTTCCGTCCCCCTGAAAGATACTTAGGTATTATTTCAGAGGAGTAGAGGAAATGTTCCTCGTAGGTAATGGTGCTCATGGTGATGATCCCAAAACCTACAACGAGGCGATATCAGATATCGACTCCGAGAAATGGCTTAGAGGCAATGAAGTCAGAAATTGACTCGATGCACTCAAACCAAGTCTGGACCTTGGTAGATCCACCAGAAGGTATAGTACCTATTGGGATGTAAATGGATCTTCAAGAGAAAGATTGGTGCAGATGGGAATGTGGAGACATTCAAGGCTAGACTAGTGGCAAAAGGTTATAGTCAACGCGAAGGCATTGACTATCAGGATACCTTTTCCCCAGTAGCTATGCTAAAATCCATCCGCACATTGCTTGCCTGTTGCAGCCTATTTCGATTATGAAATATGGCAAATGGACGTGAAAATGGCATTCCTTAAATGGATATCTTGAGGAAGATATCTATATGGAACAGCCGCTAGGTTTCACATCCAGTGATACTGATCACAAGGTTTGCAAGCTGCAAAGGTCCATATATGGACTTAAGCAAGCATCTCGGAGCTGGAACACTCGATTTCAATGATGTGATCAAAAGTTTGGTTTCATCAAAAATGAAGAGGAACCATGTGTTTTCAAAAGGGTCAGTGGGAGCGCTGTTGTCTTCCTCGTATTGTACGTGGATGACATCCTCCTTATTGGGAATGATATTCCCATGTTGACATCAGTCAAATGTGGTTGTCTAAGGAATTCTCCATGAAAGACCTAGGTGAAGCATCCTTTATTCTAGGAATTAAGGTCTATAGGGATAGACCGAATAGGATGCTAGGACTTTCACAGAAGATGTACATAGAGGAAGTACTAAAGAGGTTTAGTATGGAAAACTCTAAGAGGGGATTAATACCCTTCAGACATGGTATTCATCTTTCCAAGAAGATGTGCCCTAGCACACCTGAGGAAATAGAACGCATGAGCAAGATCCCTTATGCTTCTGCAATAGGGAGCCTCATGTATGCCATGCTATGTACACGACCTGATATAGCCCATGCTGTGAGTGTCACAAGCAGATATCAGTCAAATCCAGGTGAAGAACATTGGACTTCTGTGAAATGTATCCTTAAGTACTTGAGAAGAACTAAGGATATGATGTTGGTCTTTGGTAATGGAGAACTCCAAGTCCAGGGATACACAGACTCGGATTTCATGTCCGATATAGATGATCGAAAGTCGACATCTGGGAGTCTGTTTGTGTGCAATGGTGGAGCTGTCAGCTGGAAGAGTTCCAAGCAAACTGTGATAGCAGATTCCACCATGGAAGCAGAATATATAGCTGCATCAGAAGGCTGCGAAGGAAGCATTCTGGTATAAGAAGTTTGCTGCAGAAATTGGAGTAATGCCATCAGATGCCATTCCTCTATACTGCGACAACAATGGCGCCATAGCCCTTGCTAAGGAGCCGAGGTCTCACCAGAAATCCAAGCACATTGAGCGGCGATACCACCTCATCCGCGATTACCTTGAGAAGGGTTACGTTGAGGTCAAGAGAGTCAACTCCACAGATAATGTGGCAGACCCACTTACAAAGCCGTTGGGCCAGCAGAAGATCGAAGCCCACCTTGAGAAGATGGGACTTAGACTTGTAGCCAATTGGCTTTAGGACAAGTGGAAGATTGTTAGATATATGTGCCCTAGAAGCCAGAATTGGCTGACACTTGTAATACACTTCTAAGGGCAAAATTATAATTTTGACTATAAATAATAAAATGGGTTATTTTCTATCACATATGTGTATTTAGTGTCTGTGATACATCCTTTGAGTTAATGGTAATGATAATTCATATTTTCAAGAGTTGAAAATTTAAGACATGAATAATCATTATTAACTCATAAAATTGCTCCGACCATAGGATCATCACGAGGATGGTGATTGATCCGGAAGGTTGGTGTACGATCGCTTCTCTTTAGTAGATGAGTCTTGAGTCTACGGTGTGGAGACACCGGAGCGAGAGTACAGGTACTCGTTAGAGAACGAGGGCACTGAGCGTGACCACCTCGAGTAGTCATTAGGAAGTCTACCTTCTCGTCAATGACTGACTCGATGCTGCAGTAGTGTGTCTGGTTCTTTGACCTGAGGATGCATCGGCAGTTCACCTTGAGGGTGTTATAGTTTGACTACACCATTACTCGGTCTCCTAGCCATATGGAACCCTGAGGTGTATGTTGGCTATAGCATGTTCATTGTAGGAACTGGATTGCATCAAGATGGAATCTATCTACCTCGGTGGTAGAGGAGTAGCCCTATGATGATCATGAGAATCAAGTCCAGAAGCCCATGGCCATGGCAGAGTGAAATAATAGAAAGAGTTTCTATTTAGATTTTCACATTGGACTCGAATCGAATGATTACATCATATGACAGAGACTAGGGTTTGACGAGTTCACCTTAACCCTAATCTGATCGGGGCTCAAGATAGAAGAACTTAATCACACAGGTAGCTGCACCAAGAGGTTCGCATTCAGCTCTGATGGGTTGCCACCATATACTGCTAGGTGTCACTGGTGGATTTTGGGAGCAATTAGAATGATTTAGATGATCGATCATTCTAGCTGTTCGAATCAGAAGAGTTCTGATCCATCGAAAGGAGTTTCGATGATGTCGATGATAGAGATCATGACATATCCCATTACCATACAGAACTGAACCTAACTGGGTCACACAAACAAGGGTTTGAATCTGGTGATCATCAATTGAACTGATCTAGTTCAATTGATCTGAATGAGATTCAATTAGGTTCAAGGAAATCGTGCTAGCACTCGATTGAACCTAACGTTCTTCTTTTACTATCATAAATAAGTTGTCCTGACTGAGCCAAAGGAGTTTGTGCTCAATCAGAGGCCTTCATATGGTCTGACTGGAGGTTGTCCAAGTCAGAAAAGGTTGTCTTATTTGTAAGACATTACCTGCCATTTTTGGTCACCTGCCATTTCTTGTTCTTTGACTTTGGTCAAAAGTCTACCTTTGACTGGTCAAACGTTGACCATTGACACTTTGACTTTTGACCACATGTCATGCACCTATTGGAGAGCTGGTGGGGGCCTGTCCCCCTGCCAGAACCTGGCAAGGAGAAGGGCGCACGCCACCCTAGGCGTGTGCCCAAGTTGGAGGCGCCTAGGAGTCCTTGTTGGACAAGGACTCCATCTCCCTTTTTGGATTCCAATTAGAGTTCTTCTAAGAATCCAAGTTTGACTGGTCTTAGGCACCCTCTAAGGAGGAATCCAGGGGACTCTATTCCCACCAATCAGATTTAGATCTGATTTCACAAAGGGTTGTGATTGGTTGGGAAGAAGAGGAGTTGGATCACAGCTAGGTCTATAAATAAGACCCTGCGCCCAACTCAATTTATGAGATCAGAGAATGATGAGATCAATTTCCCATGCCCCAAGGCTGCCTCTCCCCTCCTTCTCCATGCCATAGTCTCTTCTCCCCTTGCTCTCCACGTCCAAAAGGAGTTTTGGACTTAGTTTGGTGCGATTCAGATCAAAGAAAGGCGATCAAAAGCAAGAAGGCTGCGCTGCTGCAAAAGGACGACTGCTCATCTTCAAAAGAGTTTTGAAGATCCTCCAGATCAGATTCAGATCTGATTTTTGGAGGTGTGATAGAGAAGAAGAGGATCTCCAGATCCAACCTGAGTGGATACCGGTAGAGGTCAGGCGCTTGCGTGGCTAAGATCCAGAACCTTCCGCTGCAAACAGGATCATCAACAGGGTAATAGGATTACCCAGATCAGGTAAATTAAATTTGATTTAATTTATCCTTTTTAATTTTATTTTATTAAAATAATAAGAATTAGATCTAAAATATATCAAGATCTGATTGGAATCAAGAGAAAAAGTTTTGAAATATATCTCTTGATCTGATCAGATCTGAACGAACCTGGACCGGGAAATCAGGATTTCCCTTCACGTGAGCCCTTGTTCTAAAAGGAGTATTCAGTCGAAAAGTCATTTCCACCATTCAAGCAAAATGCCTTCTAAGAGAGCGTCCTCCTGGCAATCTGTCACCACCACCACTTGATCTGACCTAAAATCAGCCAATCATCCCATTTTGGCACTATCGCCTATACTATAACCTCCCCAACCGGCGAGGATGGTGGATGCTAGCTAGTTCAACCTACTGGTACAGCAAGTGAGAAGTCTCATGGAAGTCATCTAGGCTATGCAGCAGGCCCCAACACCAGTGCCACCTAAAAAGTCATTATTGAAGCATCAAGATTTGAAGCAGGGGAGGCTCACCTAGAGAAGCTAACTAGAAAATCCTGAAAAGAAAAAATAAAGAGCTATAAGTCCCTATTTTGAGCATGATTCCATCCCTAGAAAGTCACTACCTCCATCAAGTTTGCCATACTTTAAGATTCATGATCGAGATGATGTCCTCAATTAGAAGCTTCAAGAAATAAACAGGTGGATTGAGGAGTCTACCATATACCGTAATGATGACATCTACATCGACCCTCCTTTCACTACCAAGATCATGCAAGAGTCCATCCCATCAAACTTCAAGCTTCCTCAATTCGAAAGTTATGATGGAACTTCGGATTTAGTTGACCACTTGGAAGCCTTCTGAACCATAATGTTGCCCCATGGTGCACTAGATGCCATTTTGTGCCATGCTTTTCCATTGATCTTGAAGGGTACGGCACGAAACTGGTACTTGGTTAAGGAAAAACTATTTTTCCATCGTAGGATCGATCTAAGCTGATATGATCTATAGTGAAAGCTTCTAAAATTTTTCTACAAGTTTTTGATCAGATTTGAGAGTTCTTGGATTTGATCCTAATGATCTAATATTGCAAACAAAAATTAGAATGAAAATAGGAATAAGATTTATTACCTTTTTAGGATAATAGTTATCCTATCGATAATCTATCAATTCTCGGGATCCTGGATCTAGCCACGCATGTGCCTGGCCTCTATCGGAGTCCACACAGGCTGGATTTGGATGTGCTTTCCTTTTGGATTTAATCTTCAAAAATTAGATATGGAGTCTTTTGGTTGATCCTTCAAATCAGTCTCTGAAGGTCACACGTTCATCTCATAAACAACTTGTCTTTCTTCCTGATCTTTGCGCCAAAACACCAGGATCTTTTGCTAGAACTCATGCCTAACTCTTGAGAATGGAGAAGAGAGAGAGGACCAAAGGGAGGGAGGCATGGAGTGGAAATTGGGTGGCAGCCTTGGGACGTGGGAGATCAAAGTTACAAACCCTAGGGTGTAGGGTCCTTTAAATAGACCCTTTACCATACATAGAGTCCTATTTGATTAAGTAATCTAATTACTTGATTTGATCAAATTTTAATCTAATTTACAATTAAAAATACCAGGTCTCTATCTAGTTTTTGTCACCTAAAAAGTTCTGAAGTTGTTGCACAAAATAGATGAGAAGAGGAGGGTGGCATGGAGAATTATCTCCAAAAGTTTATTCCATAACCAACTCTCTCTCCATGCCTCCTCTTATTGTGTGCACGCCATGTAGGGGGGCCCTCCACATTTCTTCGATGAATAACTTCTTGGGGCATGCACCCTAGATCAAAAATATAGGGGGCAAATTCTATACCCTTCAATTCCTACAAAGATCGGGTCAATGTCCTGACGAAACCAAAAATAGCAAGTTGTGTTAGGAATTGGCAAGTATTGTCTCATTTCCATCTGATGGATTAAGACAATCATTTTCTAACTTGGACAAGCTCTAGTGAAACTAGGACAAACTCTTATAGGATTTTCGGATAAGCCCAAACTAATTTAGCTTAGATAATCCTATGATCATCATCCTCCTGACGATCCTACGATCGGGTGCAATTTATGAGTTAATTATGACAACACATGCTTTAAATTTTCAACTCTTGAAAATATGTATTTATCATACCCATTAACTCAAAGAATGTATCACAGACACTTTGAATACACAATGTTATATAAAATAACCCTTATATTAATTTATAGTCAAAATTATAAAAATATCCCTAGAAAGTGTATTATAAGTATCAGCTAATTGGCTTCTAGGGCACATATCTAACAAACTCGTAATTGACTTAAAGCCAATTGGCTATAAATCTAAGTCTCATCTTCTCAAGATGGGCTTTGATCTTCTGCTGGCTCAATGGCTTCATAAGTTGGTCAGCCACATTATCTACGGTGTCGACTCTCTTCACCTCGATGTAACCTTTCTTAAGATAATCGTGGGTGAGGTGATATTGCTGCTCGATATGCTTTGACTTTTAGTGAGACCTTAGCTCTTTAGTTAGAGCTATAGCAACATTATTGTTGCAGTACAGAGGAATGACATCTGATGGTATCACTCCGAGCTTTGCAATAAACTTCTTGTACCAGAATTTCTTCGTAGCTTTCAATGCAATGATATATTTTGCTTTCATTATTGAGTCTGCAATCACTGTCTACTTGAAATTCTTCCAGCTTACAGTACCACCATTACACAAATAGATTTTCAGATGTCAACTTTTGATCATCTATATCAGACATAAAGTCTAAGTCTGTATACCCCTGGACCTGGAGTTCTCCATTACCAAATACCAGAATATATCCTTAGTTTTTCTTGAGTACTTAAGAATATATTTCATAGAAGTCCAATGCTTTTTGCCTGGATTCGACTAATATTTGCTCGTGATACTCACGGCATGCGCAATATCAGGTCATGTACACAATATGGCATATATGAGGCTCTCTATTGCTGAAGCATAAGGGATCTTGCTCGTGCATTCAATCTCCTTATCTGTGTTGGGACACATCTTCTTGGAGAGATGAATGTCATGTCTGAAGGGTACCAATCCCTTCTTAGAGTTTTCCACATTGAACCTTTTCAGCACCTCCTCTATGTACATCTTCTATAATAGACCCAGCATCCTATTTGGTCTATCCCTATAGACCTTTATTTCTAATATAAAAGATTCTTCTCCAAGGTCTTTCATAGAGAACTCTTTCGACAATCATATTTTGACGGATATCAATATGAGAATATCATTTTCAATTAGGAGTATGTCATCCACATACAGTACAAGAAAGATAACAGCACTCTCACTGACCTTTTTGAATATACATGGCTTCTTATTTTTGATGAAATCAAATGATTTGATCACATCATTAAAATGAGCATTCTAGCTCCGAGATGCTTGCTTAAGTCCATATATGGATCTTTGCAGCTTGCAGACCTTGTGATCACTATCACTGGATACAAGATCAAGTGATTGATCCATATAGACATCTTTCTCAAGATATCAATTTAAGAATGCCATTTTCACGTCCATTTATTATATTTCATAATCAAAATAGGCTGCAACAATAAGTAGTGTGTGGATGGATTTTAGCATGGCTACTGGTGAAAAGCACTCCTAATAGTCAATGCCTTCGTGCTGACTATATCCTTTCGCTACGAGCCTAGTGACTGCTTATCGTTAGAGCATCAAAGGATAATTAAAATTGATCTACCTATTAATTAGAATAGTGATAAGTCGAGTGTCAATTTTCTCGAGACTTGAAGGCTAATTTATGTTCAATTTGATTAAAAATAAATAAATAAATTTTAAAGCAAGACTTTAATTAAGTAGATTAAAGAGAGATAATCAAAAGTTTAAAAATAAAAAGAAAGTAAATACTTAGTTAATTAGAATTTTTGAATTAATAAAAAATATTCTAAAATTTTGAATCCATCTCTAACAGGATTGTGGTAACTCTTTTTACTGCAAAAATTGATATTTTAAAAATTTAGTTATGATTATAATTTATTTTCTTAGAGTATGAATTATATCTTTTGATTATGATCCATCTTTATGAAATCATAAATTATTTAATATTTTAATTTTTAAAAATTTAAAATATAATTTTTAATGATTTTTTTTTAAAAATAAATTATTAAATTAAGCATGGACTGTATTTATCGATCATAACCCATTTTAATGAACATAATTTATTTAGATTAATAATAAGCATGCCACAAAGTCAAGATCTCATGCATAAAAATAAATTTCATTAAAAACTCAGCATAAGAATATGTTTGCATAAAAGGAATTACAAAAGATAAAGAAAAGAAAATTACAACCCATGTTTAGAAGATTTCATCTACTTTCTCAGAATTTAGCTCCTTAGCCATGCATGGTAGACGATCTGCTCACTCCCAACATCTTTAGAGCTCCTTTGATTGAAAATTGGAAGAAGAAAGAAGGAAGAAATAAGGAGGAGAAGAGAGAAAAAGAGAGAAGAAACTCTATTTTTCTCTATTTTTTTTGGCTTAGAAGACTTGTTCTTAGGCTATGAGAGTAAGAGTGTTTAAATAGAGAAGGAAACAAGGTCTTCACTGCAATTTTCGAAGTTAAAATCTGAGTCTGGATCGATTTTAAACATTCTGAATCTTTTTGACAGTTAGATCTTTATTAAACGATCTAAAATCAACTCAAAAAGCATCAAGATTTGCCGCTTAAACCCCTGATCGAGCCTCTGAATTAATTTTGGCCATCGAATTATCGTTTGGATGAATTTCTACCATTGGATCGCGCTAAATCTCCTCTAGAAACCTTAATCAGGTCGGAATAAGTATCAGCCATTGGATCTCCATCGGCATCAACGTCCACCATCCGATTGTGCAAAACTATAGCCGTAGACCACCATGGATAAGCCACATTGAAGACCGCAGCCAATCAGAAGCTGGCATGCTAGAGAAAATGACCAAAATGCCCCTATACGCTGTGATAGAAATTCTGTGAACCTCTTAGAGGTCTAGGTTCGCCACGTGAAAGCCTTTGATAGCTGCGCCTACTGAGCTGGCCGATCTATGTCTATTCCATGGACCGACTGATCGGTCCACCATGTACTGATCCTTTTTTTTAATTTTTTATTTTAACTTTTAGGCTTCATAATTTTTTTATTTTAGCTCCGATTTGAGTGAAATTTATTATGTTGGAACCCATAAATCTAACTCTTCACATTGTTGGACTTTTTTTCTACAAAACACTAATAAAAATATTAATTTCTTAAAATAAATATTAATTATTATATTATTTTAATATTTTTAATTTATAAATTATGGTAATTATCACATCCTCCAACTTGAGTTTTACTCATCCTCAAGTAAAAAAAAATTGGAAATATGTATCTGAAGGAAAAACCTAGTTTTTCGGATCAGGTTCATTCAGATCTGATTGAATCAAGAGAGATATTTCAGAAAATTTTCTCTTGAATTCAGATCAGATCTGAGACTTTTCAGATATGATATTATTGATCTAATAAAATAAAATAAAAAATAAATTAAATCTAATTTAATTTATTTTATTAAGGATAATCTGATTATCCTATGATGATCCTGATATCTGCCTGAGGTTCTAGATCTAGCCATGCAAGTGCCTGACCTCTACCAATATTCACTCGGATAGGATCTGAAGATCTTTTCCTTCTTTATCACCTCTTCAAAAATTAGATTGGATCTGATTTTGAAAATTTTTAAAACTCCTTTCGAAGATGTGAGTTGTCTCTTGCAGCAGTGCTGCCTTCTTCCTTTTCCTGTCGCCTTTCTCTTGCTTGGATCGCACCAAACTCGAAGCCCAAAAATTCTTGGGCATGGAGTAGGAGAGAGAAGACCTAAAGATGGCATGGAGGAGGGAGAGGGGCAGCCATGTGGCATGGGCAATGAGTCAAGCTTCTCAGATCTTGGTGCAGACAGAGTTTTTATAGACCCTGTTGCACCATGCAGTGCCACATCATCCCAGCCAATCACGATCTTTTATGCAATCAAATCTAAATCTAATTGGTGGGATGATATCATCTGATCCAATCAAATGAGAGCCCCTCTGAATCATCCTTAGATGGTGCCAAGACTGATCAAAGATAAGTTTTTGGCGCCACCTAGGTAAAAACCCTGAAGCAACTGGAGTCCCATCTGTATGGGACTCCAGATGCTCTATCCATGGGTGCATGCCTCCCTAGGCATGCATCCCTTATCCATCTACTTTTTAGCAGGTGGACTAGTCTAAAAATTTTCTCCTATGATGGCTTGACATATGGGCAGATATCTAAGTGTCAAAAGTCAACGTTTGACCAAATGTCCAAAACAAGATTTAGCAGGTGACGAAAAATGGCAGATGTTGTCTCAAATTCATCTCATAAATTAAGACAATCCTTTTTTGATCTAAACAAGCTTCAGTCAGATCAAGTAAAGATACCTGAGTGAGTTCAAACATATTTGGCTCAGTCGAGATAACTTTTAATGATGATTAAAGAAGAACATTAGGCTCAATCGTGTGCTAGCACAATTTTCTTGAACCTGATTGAATCTTATTCAAATCAATTAAACTAGATTAGTCCAACTAATGATATGCAAATCGAAACCCTTGTTTGTATGATCTAGTTAGGTTCAGTTTCGTATGGTAATGAGATATGTCGCAATCTCTATCATCGACATCATAGAAATACCTTCTGATGGATTAGAACTTTTCTGATTCGGACAACTAGTATGATTGATCATCTAAACCATTCTAATTGCTCTCAAAATGCCCTAGTGACACCTAGCAGCATATGATGTCAACCCATCAAAATTGAAAATAAACCTCTTGGTGCAATTACCTGTGTGATTAAGTTCTTCTATCTTGAGCCCTGATAGGATTAGGGTTAAGGTAATCTCGTCAAATCCTAATATCCATCATATGATTAATCATTCGATTCAAGTCCAAGGTGAAAAACTTAATAGAAACTCTTTCTATTATTTCACTCTGCCATGGCCATGGGCTTATGGACTTGATTCTCATGATCATTATAGGACTTCTCCTCATCTACCGAGGTAGATAGATTTCCTATTGGTGCAATCCAATTCCTACAATGAATATGCTATAGCCAACATACACGTCAGGATTTTGAATGGCTAGGAGACCGAGTCATGGTGTAGTCAAACTATAACACCCTCAAGATAAACTATCGATGCACCTTAGGTCAAAGAACCAGATACACAACTACAGTTTCGAGCCAGTCATTGACGAGAAGGTAGACTTTCTAATGATTGCTCGAGGTGGTCACGCTCAGTGCCCTCATTCTCTAACGAATACCTATACTCTCGCTTTGGTGTCTCTACACCATAGACTCAAGACTCATCTACTATAAAGAAGTGATTGTACACCAACCTTCCGGATTAATTACCATCCTCATGATGATCCTAAGTCAGAAGCATTTTATGAGTTAATAATAAAAATTCATGTCTTAAATTTTCAACTCTTAAAAATAAGAACTATCATTGCCATTAACTCAAGGGATGTATCATAGACACTAAATATACATTATGATAGAAAATAATCTATTTTATTATTTATAGTCAAAATTATAATTTTGCCCTTAGAAGTGTATAACAAGTGTCAGTCAATTCTGACTTCTAGGGCATACATATCTAACAGTATCGACTTGTGAAAGTTTCTTCAGATCATCCTAATGTCAGTTGAAACTTGGTTAGAGATTTAAGAAATACATCATCAGATTATTAATTCTATTCCAAATAGTAGTTAAGTGAAGAACATAAAATTTAGAGCTTTTCTTTGATCAATTCCCCATCTTTATTCTTTAAATTCTCTAATTTTAGTATGGATTAAAGTTTTTTTTCTACAGTCAGTGCAATGTTTTAATCTCTTAAGCTTTCTATCTGACCCTTGTAACGAGCTTTGGACCAATGACTCCCAAACCAGTTGGCTTTAGGACATTAGGTGTAGAACATCTCTTGGGCTTACTGGCTCGAGTCAAATAGGCTATAGGTTAAAACTAACTATATAACAAGATTCTTCACATTGCCCACTTTTTGAATCGAATAACATTGCTTACTTAGGTAATGGGATCTGGTTACTCGATGGGAGACTAATATTTAGAACTTGCTCTTTATTTCTTTTTTTAAATTTTTTTTCAAAATTTTTTTCATAATATTTTTTTCATAATAATTTTTTTCACTTATACTCATACAAAGTAGATTCTTTATCGAATATAGGCTGGAATAAGATTTTAGAATTACTCAAAAATTTATCTATTCTAGATCTATCTATTTATTGGATTTTCTTAATAATTGGATCCTTAGTATTTCAAAAATTTTCTAGACCATTAATTAATCATTGATTAAAATGCTTGAAAAACTTCAAATCAGGACGAAATTAGGTACATAAGACTAATTATTCTCATACTTAAGGACTTTAAAAAAATTATTTATCAAAATTTTTATTTATCCTTTCCTCCAACTTAATTTCCATTATCCTCAATGGAGGAAAGAAAAATAGAGTGTGATAAATGATACAAAAAATATCAAGAAAAAAGTTCACCTAACTTAATATGGTTCTGATCTTGATCTAGGTTTATTTGTTTTTCATTCAACATGGGTTTGTAGTTCTCCCCCCAACTTAGTTCTAAAAGAAAGTTAAATTAAAAAGAAAAAAATATTAAATATAAAAATCTGGGTTGCCTTCTAATAAGTGCTAAGTTTAACATCTTCAGCCAGACTTGTCCAAAAATTAATCCGAGTAAATAGGTTCGTAAAGAACCATAGCTTCTTCATTAGATTCAGTAGATAGTTTCAAGAATGGTTTTAGTCGTTGTCCATTAACTTTAAAAGTAGCACCATTACTTGGGTTTTCAAAATCTATGGCCCTATTGAGAAGACTTCTTTAACAATATATGGTCCAATCCATCGAGATATTAATTTACCTGGAAATAGGTATAGCCTAAAATTATATAGAATAACTTTTTATCCAGATGAATAAGATTTTCTATTAATTACTTGATCATTAAAAGCTTTAGTTCTTTATTTATAAATTTTTGAATTTTCGTAGGCTTCATTCTTAATTTCTTCAAGTTCATTGATCTATAATTTTCTCATATCATTGGCTGTATCTAAATTCATATATAGTTATTTAATGGCCCACATTGCCTTATGTTCTAGTTCTACTGGCAAGTGACATGCTTTACCAAAAATAAGCCTATAAGGAGATATCCCTAAGTTAGTCTTAAAAGCTGTGTGGTAGGCCCAAAGTGCATCAATTAATTTCAAAGACCAGTCTTTTCTATTTGTGTTTATTATCTTCTCTAAAATCAGCTTGATTTATCGATTAGAAACTTCAACTTGCCCACTTGTTTGTAGATGATAGGGTATGGCCAATTTGTGGTTAATATTATACTTCTTCATTAGTGATACAAAAGATCGATTGCAAAAGTGTGTTCCACGATCACTAATAATAGATCTAAGGGTGCCAAATCGAGAGAGGATATTTTTTTAAAGAAATTTGATAATAATCCTACTACCATTGGTCTTGCATGGTACTATTTCTACCCATTTGGATACATAATCAACAACTAAGATATACTGATTCCCAAAAGATTTTAAAAAAGATCCCATGAAGTCTATTCCCCATACATCAAATATTTCAACAATTAAAATTAGATTCATAAGTATCATATCTTTCTTTGTGATTCATCCTCTTTGTTGGCACCTAACACAACTTTTACAGTATTCATGGGCATCACTAAATAGATTAGTGTTGCTTAGCTATGCAACCCAAAAGGGGGAGTGAATTGGGTTTTTAAAATTTTAAAGCTAATTTAAAGATATCAAGATTGAATGAAGATATGCAAGATATGTGTGTGAAGCGATTTAGGTTAGAGAAAAATATAAAAGATTAGAGATAAAAAATTTAATAAACTAAGAAAAGAAAGATAGCAAGCATACCACAAACAAGCAAGATTTATAATGGTTCGATGTTTCTCTTGTACCTACATCCACTCTCCAAGCTTCTACTTGGAAATTAAAAGCTACTAACAGTATTCAAACTGAATACACCATTGAAAACCACAAATCCTAGCTATCCCAAGCTAGAATACTTATTTTTCAGGTATAAGTCAATCCAATACAATCCTATTCAAGGTTAGGATCAATCTTTTCAAGTTTTGGAACTCCCCCAAAACTTGAATCAAAATAGTAAAGCAGAGTAAAAGATTTAATGATAATCAAATACAAGTTTAGCTCCCTTTGTGAGTAAATAAAATCTTAAGAATGCTTTTCACAATAATGGTGAAGCTTTTCTAATTTTCTTCAAGGTTATTGGAGATTTGAAAGAGCTCTTGAGAGATAGAAGAACTTGAAATGAAAGCTTCTTTACTTGAAGATAACTTTTGCTTAGGGCTAAAATTGAATCACACCAATCTCTTGTGTTTTTTCCTATTTAAAGCCTTTTAAATCTTCAATAGGTGGAGGAGAGAATTTTGGACAAGATTTATAGCCATTGGAGATATTAAAGAAATCATTAAAACTTGTCAAAATAAGAAAAAAAAGTCATTGCAGAAAAATTTCCGTTGTAGGGGTCGACTCATGGGTCGACTCATGATACAGGGGTTGACTCATGAGTCGACTCATGGCATAGGGGTCGATCTCGAGGTCGACCTCTGAGACAAAATCTAGAAAAATAGCCGTTCTATATTTTTAGCCTTCGGAATAGCAGAGGTCGACCCTTGGCATAGAGATAGCATGCCAAATAGCCCTTTTCAGCAGGAAACGACCTAGGGGTCGATCCTTTCGCTTCAAACTTGATTTTCTTCCAAAATAAGCATCCAAAAATCATGGGACTGTCTCCAAAGGATTAGAAATCTTCTATACTTGCTCTTGAGGCTCTTAGATCAAAACTTGATAAAATTATGATTTTGTCCTTAAAAAATAAAGTCTTTTTCTAAGCTAAATTCATTAGTAATCCCCTCAAATGCTTTGTAATCATCAAAATCAATTTTTAGAGCAACAATCTCCTCCTTTTTGATGATGACAAAATATTTGAGTATAAGCAAAAATAAAGCATGTAGAAGCATTGATTGAGGATTTAAAAAATTTTGAAGGAACATGCTACATCACATAATTTTACTTCTATTTTATTTTTTTATCAATTTTATTTTAATTTTGCTTATAACCCAATTTTATTTACTCTACTCCTCCTTTTTGACATCATCAAGTAAGATCTTAAAGGATTTTAAAATTCAAAAATAAAAAAGGCACCCCTTAAGTTATTCCATATATTTTTCTATTAGAACAAGAGTTTATAACAAAATTTTCAATTTACAACATAATGATCATAATAAAATTTAGCCAATTTACAAAGATTTCATTTCACATCATTCAAATGACATCATCATATATTTACATCCAAATAATTATCATAACATCAAGTCATCAAAATATATAAGTGCTAAACATACAAACTATAAAGGTATCAAAAGTATTCATGAGAATTAGGCTATCAAAACATACAAAATTCATGGATACAACTATCCATGATCCAAATAGTCAATAGTACCAATGCCATAAGTTTGATCCAAAAGAAATATAACCAACTATGACTTGATCAACAACTCATAGAAACAACTAAGAGATACTAGATCATAACCTAATACAAAGATGACTAAACTAAATCTTGTAGAGATCATGGTTGGAAGCATCTGAATCAGATGAGGAATCAGAGATATGATGGGGTGTGTCAAATGATAGATGTATCAAAATCAGAAAATTAAATCAAAAATTTAAAAAATTGAATCAAATCAAATGAATCAGCTCCCCTTTAAAAGCTTATCATTTGAAATTTCTTTCTTTACAAAAAATTAGTTTAAACTCAAATATCAAAAGCTCTCTCCCTTTTTGAATGAATACGATTCTTTGAATAAATTTTCAAGTATGTACTTTTAAGCTTTAAGAGGATTAGAACTTTTTAAAGATTTGAATAGTGGAATCAAGCCCAACATTTAATTCATTATTCATTCTTTTCTTTTCTTAAATAAATTTCAATCAATTAAGCTCAAAAAAGATATATATCAGAAATGTATCGAGCAAAACAAAGATAGTATTAGAGCAAAAATAATTTTACAAAGATTTCTAAAGGTACATTAAAAATTCTATATTATATTCATATTTTTAAATGAGTTTCAAAATTAGAAGTATGTATCAAAATTATTTTTTTTAGAGTGAGAATATATTTTAAATTAGTTTTAACTCTAATTAGTTATCAAAAATAATTTGGCAATCAAATCAATTGAATTTAAACTAAATAATCACATGAAGGCTTAAGTTAAAAGGATCATAAAACAATCAAAGGTATTATCCTTAACTCAAATTGATTAGAATGCTTAGTCAAGGCTAACTAGATAATATTTAACAAACAAATATCTTTCCCCTTATTTTTTAAGAGTAAATACTAAAAAATTCATCACATAATATTTTCTCCCCCTCTTTTTCGTAATTATTATTGGATAAATTTATCTTTTAACTTTTCTTCCCCATTTTGAAAGAACACAATAAATTTAGAATGAATATCTTTTCTCTTTTTTTTAAAATTCTATTTATGAACAACATGAATTAAAAACACATCTCCCCTTTTTTGAATAATATAAATGCATTAAACAAAATTATTTTTAACTTCAAAGATTCAAGAGAGATGGAAAAATTTTGAAAAAATATAAGGTTTTAAGAATTGAAATTTCATTCATGAGAATTATCAAGAAAGGTTAGATTTGAGCTTTTTGAGAAAGAAAAGTGAGATATAGGCTCAAGATAGTTTAAGATGATATTTTGATAGAAGAGAGCTTGGAATCATAAAGATATTAAAGCTAGGCGATCAAGAATTTCTAATTTTCTTCTAATCTCACCAAATTTATCTTCACTTAAGGCCTTAGTAAAAATATCAGCCAGTTGATTTTCAGTATAAACATAATCAAGAATTATGTCATTATTTTGAACATGCTCTCTTATGAAATGATGTTTTATTTTAATGTATTTTGATCTAGAGTGTTGGATTGAATTTTTAGTTAGATTTATGGCATTAGTATTATCACCTCTTATAAGAGTTTTGTTTAGTTTGATGCCAAAGTCCTCAAGTTGTTGCTTAATCCATAGGACTTGTACACAGCAACTTTCGGCTGCAATATATTCGACCTCGGCCATAGACAATGTTATCAAATTTTGCTTCTTACTAAACCAAGAGATTAAGTTAACTCCTAAAAATTGGCAAGTTCCACTAGTATTTTTTCTATCTAATTTATATCCAGCAAAGTCTGCATATGAATATCCAATTAAATTAATTGATGAATTCTTAGAGTACCATAAACCTATGGATTGAGTTTCTTCTAGGTATTTAAGTATTTTTTTTTACAGCATTTAAATGTGATTCTTTTGGATTAAATTGAAATCATGCACATAAATAAATACTAAACATGATATCTGGTCTACTAGCAGTTAAATATAATAAAGAACCAATCATGCCTCTATAAAGTTTTTGATCAACACTTTTATCTCCTTCATCCTTGTCAAGCTTACATAATGGACTCATGGGGGTACCAATTTCTTTGAAGCTCTCCATCCTAAATCTCTTGAGTAGTTCTCTTGTGTACTTGCTTTGAGTGATGGAGATCTCTTCTTTTATTTGTTTGATTTGAAGTCCGAGGAGGAATGTTAGTTCATCCATCATGCTCATCTCGAACTCTCCCTACATGAGCTTAGCAAAATCTTGACATAAAGTTTCATTAGTAGATCCAAATATAATGTTATCAACATATATTTGTATTACTAAGATGTCATTATGATCTCTTTTAATAAAAAGAGTTGTATCTACATTTTCTCTTGAAAATTCATTATTAAGCAAGAATTTACTTAGTCTTTCATACCAAGCCCTAGGTGCCTGTTTTAAACCATATAATGCTTTATTTAATATAAAAACATAATTTGGAAAAGCATGATTTTCAAAACTGAGAGGTTGTTCTATATAAACTTCTTCGACAATATATTCATTTAGAAAAATATTTTTAACATCCATTTGAAATAGCTTAAAATTCATAAAGCATGCATAAGCGAGTAAAAGTCTAATTGCTTCTAATCTAGCAATAGGTGCAAAGATTTCATCAAAATCAATTTTCTCTTCTTGATTATAATCCTTTGCAACTAATCTTGCTTTATTTCTAATTATATTTTCATTTTCATTCAATTTATTTTTATATATCCATTTTGTACCAATTATTGGATAATTTTTAGGTCTTGATACTAAGGTCCATACATTATTTCTTTCAAATTGATTAAGTTCCTCTTGCATTGCATTTATCCAATTATAATCTTTTTCGGCTTCATCAATGATTTTGGGTTCAAAATGAGAAACAAATGCAAAATGATTGTATGCATCTCTAAGTGAAGAGCGAGTTCTAATCCCATATGTAGGATCACCAATAATTAGTTCTTTGGGATGATTGTGAACATACCTCCATTCTTTTGGAAGATCATTTGTACCTTGAGGTTGTTCATATTGTTCTTCACCCTCAATTTCTTGCTTGTCTTCATGATTCTCTTCATATTGAATTGTTGAATCCTTTAGGGTGATCTCCTTCAATCCTTCTATAAGAGGATCTGCATCATCAATACCTTCACTCTTTCTTGATGAAAGATCATTAGTCTCGTCAAAAACAACATGTATTGACTCCTCTACTACTAAGGTTCTTTTGTTAAAAACTCTAAAAGCTTTACTAGAAGAGGAGTAATCAAAAAAAATAGCTTCATCGAATTTTGCATCAAATTTACCTAGTTTTTCTTTACCATTATTCAAAACAAAACATCGACAACCAAAAATATGAAAATATGCAATGTTAGATTTTCTTCCTTTCCAAAGCTCGTAAGATGTTTTTTTTAAAATTGGTCTGATTAGGGCTTGATTTAAGATGTAACATGCTGTGTTAATTACTTCTGCCCAAAAGTATCTTGGAAGGTTGATTTTAAATAGCATAGTATGGGTCATTTCTTCTAGAGTTCTATTTTTTCTTTCTACTACATTTTATTGGGGTGTCCTAGGTTCTTTTTCATCATAAAATTATGGCTAATTCCTTTTTCATCATAAAATTTTTCAAAGTCATGATTTTCAAATTTGGTTCCATGATCACTTCAAATGTTTTGAATTGAAAACCTTTTTTCATTTGTAACTTTTTAGTAAAACTTTGTGAAAATATGAAAAGTTTCATCTTTGTGTGCTAAAAAAAAAATTCATGTAAAACATGAGTAGTCATCGATAATTACAAAATCATAATATTTTTTACCTAAGCTTGCTATTTTTGTAGGACCAAATAAATCTATATGCAAAAGTTTCAATGGCCTAGAAGTTGAAACAATGTTTTTAGATTTGAATGAAACTCTTGTTTGTTTATCTAATTGGCATGCATCACAAATTTTATCTTTTTTAAAGTTTAATTTTGGTAAACTGATAACTAATTCCTTTTTGATAAGCTTTGAAAATGAATGCATACTAATGTGTGCAAGTCTACAATGCCAAAGCCAACTAGTCTCATTAATTTTGGCATTCATAGCTACTAGACATTGCATGTTTATCATAAAAAGATCATTCAAATCTACCATATAAACATTACCATGCTTATGACCAACTAACTTAATGCCATCATCATTGGGACTAGTTACAATGCATAATGAAGATTCAAAAATAACTTTGTAACCCTTGTCACAAAGTTGACTAATACTTAAGAGATTGTGTTTTAAACCATCTACTAATAAAATATTTTCAATATACTTGAAGGGAGTGATACCAACATTACCTATACCAATAATCTTTCCTCTGCCATTGTCTCTAAATGTGACCATTCCTCCATTTTTAGCATCAAGCATGATGAATTGGGACTCATCACCAGTCATGTGTCTTGAGCATTCGCTATCAAGATACCATCTTTGATTTTCTTTTTTGGATGCAAGACACACCTACATACAAAATCAAGTCCTTACTCTAGGTACCCAAGTTTTCTTAGGTCCTTTAAGGTTAGTCACAATGGTTCCTTTTGGAACCCATATTTTCTTTACATTTGAATTGTTAGAGAAGCATGTATAAGATTTATGTCCTAGTTTACCACATTTAAAGTAAGTAACATTTAAAAATTTATTGCTTTATGAATTTATAAAAATATTTTTTAGAAACTTTTATTTTTTAAGAGGGTTATAGCCTAGACCAGCCTTATCATAAATGACCTTTTGATTTTCAAGAATCATATGAAGTTTATTTGAACTCAAAGTAAAATTTTCAACTATTGGTTTTAAATTGCTGATTTCATTTTTAAATTTAGATTCTCTTGAGTTAAGACTAGTTTTTCACTTATGATAGTTTCATTTTTATTTAACAAGACTTGATTTTTTAAGTAAAATTTTCAACTATCGATTTTAAATTATCAATTTTATTTTTTAAATTTAGATTCTCTTGAGTTAAGACTAGTTTTTTACTAATGATAGTTTCATTTTCATTTAACAAGACTTGATTTTTTAATTTAGTTCTTTATTTTTAGTTCCTAACTTCTTTAAATCATCTGCTAAATCATAGAAGGCTTCTTGAAGTTCTTCGAATATAAATTTATTTGAGATTTCAGCACTTACCTCATTCTCATGTGCCATAAGGCACAGGTTGGCTTGTTCATGAGTTTCTTCCTCTTCGGAGCTTGAGTCATCACTATCAATCCATGTTGCCACCATAGGTTTTTTCTTATATTTCTTGAAAATCTTTTTTAGTTGAATACATTCAGACCTAAAGTATTCCGACTTCTTATATTCATAGCAAATAAGGGGCTGCTCCCTATCCTTTTTCTTGCTATGCTTTTCTTTGGTAGGTAGCCTCTTCCTCATCCCTTATTTTCTCTTCAAAAATCTCTTGAACTTTCTTATGATGAGGGCTATTTTTTAATCTTATTCTTTATCTTTTATTTCATCGGATTTCTCATCTTATTGAGTGGTGAATTTAAGGGCTATTGTCTTCTTTTTCTTGACATCTTCTTCTTGATGTTGTTTCATGCTTAGCTCATGCATCATTAGAGATCCTAGAAGCTCCTCTAAGGATAAAATATTTAGATCTTTAACTTCTTAGATTACAGTCATTTTGGCCTTTCATGTCCTTAGCAAAGACCTAAGAATCTTTCTCATAAAGTCACTGTTAGAATAAGACTTGCTAAGACTTTTAAGACCATTTATAATATCCGTAAATCTAGTAAACATTACAATTATTGACTCATCATGCTCCATTTTGAAAAGTTCATGTTTGTGCACAAGCATGTTAATTTTTAACTCCTTAACTTGATTTATGCCTTCATGAGTTACTTCTAACCTATCCCATATTTTCTTAGCCGACATGCATGTTGAAATACGATTAATTTTATTAGCATCTAGAGCATAATATAAAACATTCATGGCTCTTACATTGAGTTGAGCCATTTTCTTATCAATCTTATCCCATTTCTTTTCGAGTTTGATTAATTTTTTACCATCAATTATCTTAGTGGGTGTGTGTGGTCCATTAACTATGATACTCCACATATCATAGTCAAGTGCTTGTATGAAAATTCTCATTCGAGCTTTCCAATAGGTATAATTTGTCCTATTAAAAAGTGGAGGTCAGTTTGTGGACTGCCCCTCGACTAGAGAAATACTAACTTGGGTTGCTATAGATCTTTGACTCTTTGATGATTAAATCAAAGTAGGGCTAGAGCACCGAGCTCTAATACCACTTGTTGCCTAGCTATGCAACCCAAGAGGGGAGGGGGGGGGGATGAATT
Organism: Cocos nucifera; assembly: GCA_006176705.1. Lineage (NCBI taxonomy): Eukaryota > Viridiplantae > Streptophyta > Magnoliopsida > Arecales > Arecaceae > Cocos > Cocos nucifera. The sequence continues at coordinate 133,266 of QRFJ01002568.1, read as the reverse complement.
GGGTTTTTAAAATTTTAAAGCTAATTTAAAGATATCAAGATTGAATGATGATATGCAAGATATGTGTGTGAAGCGATTTAGGTTAAGAAAAATATAAAAGATTAGAGAGCAAGAATTTAATAAACTAAGAAAAGAAAGATAGCAAGCACACCATATATAAGCAAGATTTATAATGGTTCGGTGCTTTCCTTGCACCTACATCCACTTCCCAAGCTTCTATTTGAGAATTAAAATCCACTAACCATATTCAAACTGAATACATTATTGGAAACCTCCAACCCTAGCTATCCCAAGCTAGAACACTTATTTTTCGGATAGAAGTCAATCCAATACAATCCTATTCAAGGTTAGGATCAATCTTTCCAAGTTTTGGACTTCCCCAAAACTTGAATCAAAATAATAAAGCAGAGTAAAAGATTTAATGAGAATCAAATATAAGTTTAGCTCCCTTTGTGAGCAAATAAAATCTTAAGAATACTTTTCACAATAATGGATGAAGTTTTTCTGATTTTTCTTAAGGTTGTTGGAGATTTGAAAGAGCTCTTAAGAGGTAAAAGAACTTAAAACGAAAGCTTCTTTGCTTGAAGATAACTTTTGCTTAGGGCTGAAATTGAATCACACCAATCTCTTGTGTTTTTCCCTATTTAAAGCCTTTTAAATCTTCAATAGGTGGAGGAGAGAATTTTGGACAAGATTTGTAGCTATTGGAGATATTAAAGAAATCATTAAAATCTATCAAAATAAGAAAAAAATAGTCATTGCAGAAAAAATTTCATTACAGGGGTCGACTCATGGCACAAGGGTCGACTCATGGGTCGACTCATGGCACAGGAGTCGACCTCGAATTTGACCTCTGAGATAAAATCTAGAAAAATAGCCATTCTATATTTTTAGCCTTCGGAACAGTAGAGATCAATCCTGGGGTTGACCCTTGACACAGAGACAGCATACCAAACAACCCTTTTCAGCAGGGGACGACCTAAGAGTCGATCCTTTCGCTTCAAACTTGATTTTCTCCCAAAATAAGCATGCAAAAATCATGGGACTACTTTTAAAGGATTAGAATCTTCTGTACTTGCTCTTGAGGCTCTCAGATCAAAACTTGATAAAATTATGATTTTGCCCCTAAAATACAAAAAATCTTTTTCTAAGCTAAATTCATTAGTAATCTCCTTAAATGCTTTGTAGTTATCAAAATCAATTCTCGAAGCAACAGTTAGGCCAATAGAATCTATATTGAAGCACTTTAGCTACAGTCTTTTTAGCATTGAAATGACCACCACAAGCTTGATCATGGCAAAAGGATAAAATGCTCCTAACTTCTTTATCTTGGATGCATCTTCTTATGATTTGGTCAGGATATTGTTTGAATAGATATGGATCATCCCAAATAAAATACTTTACTTGAGAGAAAAATTTGTTCTTATCCTGAGTGGTCTAGTGCATTGGAATTTGGCCAGTGGCTAAGAAATTTACTATGTCAGCATACCAAGATTCTGATGTTACTGATAACAATTGTTTGTCAGGAAGGACTCATTAACAGGTATCTCTTTAGTTGGTGCGATTGCTAGACAAGATAAGTAATCTGTCACTACATTTTTAGTACCTTTCTTATCCCTGATTTCTAGGTCAAATTCTTGCAAAAGAAGAATCCATCTAATTAGGCGTGCCAGCATCTTTCTTTGAGAGAAGGTGCTTAATAGCTAAGTGATCAGTATAGATTATTACATAAGAACCCACTAAGTAGGATCTAAATTTTTCTAAAGCAAATACCATAGCTAAAAATTCTTTTTTAGTAGTTGAGTAATTAAGCTATGCTTCATTTAAAGTCCTGCTAGCAAAATAGATCACTCGAGGTAGCTTATCTATCTTTTGATCTAGAACAGCCCCTATGGTATGATCAGATGCATCGCACATGAGCTCAAAAGGTTGAGTTCAAATAGATGGATGAATAATTAGGACCGAAGTTAATTCTTTCTTTAGACTTTCAAAGGACTCGAGATATTCAGGTGTGAAGTCAAATTTGACATCTTTAGCTAACAAGTTAGTTAATGGTCGAGCCACTTTACTACAGTTTTTGATAAATCTTCTATAGAATCCGACATATCTAAGAAAAGAGCAATTTTTTTTTACTGATCTGGGTGGTGGAAGGTTTTTAATTAAATCTACCTTGACTTTATCTACTTATATTCTTCATTTTGAAATTATATGACCAAGGACTATGCCTTAACCATAAACTAGCATTTTTCCCAATTCAGAACCAGATACTTTTCTTTACATCTTTCTAAGACTAGCTTAAGATGATGAAGATAATCAGTGAAGGTGGATCCAAAGATGGAGAAGTCATCCATAAAAATTTTAAGAAACCTTTCAACCACGTCTGAGAAAATACTAGTCATGCACCTTTGAAAAATAGCTGGTGCATTACATAATCCAAAGGGCATGCATCTGTAGACAAAGATTCCATATGGATAGGTAAAGATAGTCTTTTCTTGATCCTCAAGGGGTATAGGAATCTGGTTATGTCCCGAGTATCCATCCAAAAAGCAATAAAAGTCATGTCCTGCTTGTCTTTCTAACATTTGGTCTATGAAGGGCAGAGGAAAATGATCCTTTCAGATAGCCGTATTTAATTTTCTATAGTCAATGCAGACCCTCCATCCTATTTGAACTCTTGTTGGGACCAATTCATTATTATTGTTCTGGACTACAGTAACATCTGACTTCTTGGGTACCACTTGTACTAGACTTATCCATGAACTATCTAAGATTGGATATATTAGTCCATTATCAAGAAGTTTTATTATTTCATTCTTTATAACTTTTTTCATGGCTGGGTTAAGTCTTCTTTGGGGATCTCATTTAGGCTTAGCTTCCTCTAATAAATGAATTCTATGTTGAACAATCAAGGGACTAATACCCTTTAAATCAGCCATGGTCCATCCCAATGCTTCTTTATTCTCCTTAAGAATAGTTAATAATTATCCTTCTTGTATAGGGTCTAGGTCCACTCAAATAATTACCAGCAAGGTTTCTGATGGACCTAGGTATGCATATTTCAAGTGTTTGGGGAGTATTTTTAATTCTATCTTGGGTGTTTCCTTCACTGATGGTTTAGACAATGGTTCAACTGGAGGTTTCCATCTAAGCTCCGTATTGACTATGGCTAAATCATTGACCTCTTCAAATTTTTCATAGTTCTGATTTGCCCATAGTTCCATGTCAGATTATTCTTCACTCAAGTCAATAGGTTCATAAACATTGTCCTGTATTATGTTGAGGTCACTAGCTTGATTTATTTCAATCAGGGTAAAAATATTTAGATCATGGTCATATTACCAAAGAAAAGCTTCAATAGACCATTTCGATAATTGATTTAAGCATTGGCTATGGCTATAAATGGTCTACCTAATATAACTAGGATGTGGCCAATTGGATTTATTACAAGTTCAATTTCTAAAATCACAAAGTCTACTGGGTAGATGAAATCACCAACCTTAATTAATACATCCTCTACTATTCCTCTTAGAACTTTTAAGGACCGATCTACTAATTGTAAAGTCATTCCTATAGGCTTTAATTCTCCCAATTCTAGCTTTTTATAAACTGAATAAGGTAGTATATTGACACTTGCCTCTAGGTCTAATAAAGCGTTATTAATGAGGATTTTTCCTATGATGCAAGAAATAGTAGGAGACCCTGGATCTTTGTATTTCACTGGCACATGGTTTGACAGGTATGAACTCACACTAGTTGCCAGGAAGGCTCTCTTAGGTACATTGGTAGTCTTTTTCCTGGTACACAAATCCTTTAGAAATTTAGCATATGATGGAACTTGTTGGATCATATCTAACAAAGGAATATTTACTTTTATTTGCTTAAAGACCTCCAAAATTTATCTAGTTGGGCAGAGTTTTGGTTGGACTAAAGTCTATTAGGGAAGAATGCTACAATCTTGGGTATTGGTCCAACTAATTTTGGTTTGGGCTCTGTTGGTGAATCAGGTTCTATTTCTTTAGGTTCTTCAGACTGACCTTGTTCAGATATAGGTTCAGATGGTGGGTCTTTTATTTCTTCTTCTGATGCTTCAGATGTACCCACATGATTAACTATTTATTTTTCAGATTTTAGTGTATGAATAGCATTTAATTAGTTAATCTGGGCTCCTTGTTGGGGTTTTTTATTATTTTGGGTTCTAGGGATAGCCTCAGGTTGACTTAATAATTTTTTCTTTTCTCTTTCACTAAGAGCTATGGCTAACTGATCTAATTGTATTTCTAGATGGGCAATGGCTTGAGAGTATGAATTTATAAGTTGGTTGGTAGGATCATTTTATGATTTCATCATGGCTTCCAAGATTTTTTTCTATTGAATTAAGCCTTTGATCAGTTGGATTGTTCAATGATTGGTTGGGTCTTGAGTAAGATTGGTTGATAGTAGGTCTATTTGAATTTGATCCTTGGGACCAAGAAAATTTGGATTGCTGATTAGTATTGCCCGAATTAGTGTTTTATGACCAAGAAAAATTTGGATGGTTTCTCCACCCTGGATTGTAGGTTGATGCATATGAATCATTAGTAGGTTTTTGATAGGTTGCATTCACCTGTGCATAATCATTATCAGTCTATTTCATTAGCAAGGGACATTCCTCTATGACATGGTCTGGTGCACTATAGCCATTGCACATGAAAGTGGATACATGGTTTACATTGACTGGTCTCTATTATTCTAGGGCCTCAACTCTATGGGCTAGGTTTGCAAATTCAGTTGGAGAAGTTTGGACATGGTACATCCTTCCTCTTTTTGGTGTGGATTTTTCTATTTTCCTAGTTGCCTCTCATTGTAGACTCCTTTCTGCTAGATCCTCTAAGAATTGCCATGCCTCATTAGCTTCCTTATTCATGAATTGACCCTAGCACGTTGACTCTAGCATAATTCTAGAACTTGATTCTAAACCTTCATAAGAAATTCGGCACAATATCAAAATTTGTATCCCATGATGTGGGCATTGGCTTAAAAGATTCTTAAAATGGTCTAGACATTTCTAGAATGGCTCACCTTCTAATTGACAAAATTGATTAATTTCATTCCTTAACTTGGCTATTTTGTGATGTGGAAAGAATTTTCTCAAGAATATTTTTACAAAGCCATCCCATGTTATGATCGAGTGTTCGGGTAGACTATATTGCCATTTTTTAGCATTTTTCTTAAGGGCAAAATTAATCAGCCCAAGTTTAATAGCATCATCAGAAAGTTGATGTATTCTCATGGTGTCACATACTTCCTTAAATTCTCTAATAAAAATATATACATCCTCAATTTCGATGAATTTAGGAAGCATGTTGATGATTTGAGGTTTAATTTTAAAATTGGTTGCATCGATTTGGGATAATCAAATACAGGATGGTTGGGCTGAGCCCATTGGGTACTAAAGATCCATTAGAGTTTGAGGTTCTTGATCCATAGTGGACTCAGAAATTTCTTGGATTAGGATAGGGTTTGAATCTATTCTTACAAATTGACCAGATTCTCTTTTCCAAGTTTCTATTTTTATTTTTTTAATTTTTATATATTTTTTAATTAATCAACTAATTATTTTTAATTTTTAATATTTTTTTAAAAAAATTTAGAAAGATGAGAGAAAAAGAAAGAAAAGGATTCTAAAGAAGAGTCCTAAGGAGTCCTAAATCTAAAGATGAAAGAGAGAGGAGTACTTTAACTAGGTTTAAATTTGATATTAATAGTAATCAAGTTAAGCAAATATGGACTCTTTATCCTAGGGTTAACCTAGGTCTAGACATCTCCTAACTATTCCAAGATCACCTTTGAGCATTCCAAGCTCAAATTGGCTAACTGATTCAGCCAGGTAAGTGTAAGATATGGGAGGTTCTCTACTCGTTGCTTTTCTTAGACACCAACTGAGTTGGCTAGATCAATCAATGAAACTAATTAAAAACCATAATTTTTGAACCACTTTCCTTAGACACCAAATAATTAACTAATTCGAATCTGGTCCAACTCTAGAATTTTTCTATCCTAATGAACTCGAGTATCCTTAAGGATCAACCTCTAATTAATTTTAAATTAAAAGACTTAGGTCAATGCAATATGTAGGGTAGTGGTTTGTGAGCTAAGGAAGGATGGTCAAATCTCTATCTTATCTTGTTTAATGGATTGTGCTCTTAAAGTATATTATAAATATATAATGCAAATAAAAAAAAGTATCCAAATATGTTAAAAATTAATTTTATGTTATGTTTTTGGTTTCACTAAATTAATTAAGTGTTATGAGAGGTAATCAAAAGTTTAAAAATAAAAAGAAAGCAAATACTTAATTAATTAGTGTTTTTGAATTAATGAAAATATTCTAGAATTTTGAATCCATCTCTAACAGAATTATGATAATTCTTTTTAATGCAAAAATTGATATTTTTAAGAATTTAGTTATGATTATAATTTATTTTCTTAGAGTATGAATTATATCTTTTGATTATGATCCATCTCTATGAAATCATAAATTATATAATATTTTAATTTTTAAAAATTTAAAATATAATTTTTAATGATTTTTCTCTAAAATAAATTATTAAATTAAATATGGACTGTATCTATCGATCACAACCCATCTTAATAAAAATAAATTATTTAGATTAATAATAAGCATGCCATAGAGTTAAGATCTCATGCAAAAAATAAATTTTATTAAAAATTAGGCATGAGAACATGTTTGCATAAAAATAATTATAAACGATAAAGAAAAGAAAATTACAACCTATGTTTAGAAGGCTTCATCTACTCTCCCAGAATTTAGCTCCTTAGCCATGCATGGTAGATGATCTGCTCGCTCCCAGCATCTTTAGAGCTTCTTTGATTGAAAACTAGAAGAAGAAAGAAGGAAGAAATAAGGAAAAGAGAGAAAAAGAGAGAAGAAACTCTATTTTTCTCTATTTTTTTGGCTAAGAAGACTTGTTCTCAGGCTATGGGAGTAAGAGTGCTTAAATAGAGAACGAAACAGTAATTTTTGAAGTCAAAATCCAAGTCTGGATTGATTTTAAACACCATGAAGCTTGCTAGCCATTAGATCTTGATCAAAACAGTCCAAAATCAACCCAAAAACCATCAAGATTGGCTTCTTAAACCCTTGATCAGGTCTCTAGATTAATTCTGACCATCGGATCATCATCTGGATGAATTTTTGCCATTGGATCTGGCAAATCTCCTCTGAAAACCATAATTAGGTTGGAATAAATATTAATCATTGGATCTCCATCAGCATCAATGTCCACCATTTGATCATGCAAAATTATTATCGTAGACCGACATGGACCAGCCACATCGAAGACCATAGCCAATTAGAAGCTGGCGCACCAAAGAAAATGACCAAAATGCCCCTATACGCCACGATAGAAATTTTGTGAATCTCTTAGAGGTCTAGGTTCACCATGTGGTAGCTGCTGATTGGCCACACCAACTGAGCTGGCCAATCTATGCCTATTCCATGGACCGGCCGATCGGTCCACCATGCACCGATCTTCTTTTTTTTATTTTTTTTATTTTAACTTCTAGACTTCATAACTTTTTTATTTTAGCTCTGATTTGAGTGAAATTTATTGCGTTAAAATCCATAAATCAAGCTCTTCACATTGGTGGACTTTTTTCTACAAAATACTAATAAAAATATTAATTTCTTAAAATAAATATTAATTATTATATTATTTTAATAGCTTTGCATATCTCTACATTTCTATCTACACCTATCTTTTTCTTGAAAATCTATTTATACCTAATGGATACAATACCTTTAGGTGGATCTACCAAGGTCCAGACTTGGTTCGAATGTATAGAGTCAATTTCTGACCTCATTGCCTCTAACCATTTTTTGGAGTCGATATCTGATATCGCCTCATCATAGGTCTTGGGATCATCACCATAAATTTCATTTTTTATGAGGAATATTTCTTCTATATCCTCTAAAATGGTACCTAAGTACCTCTCAGGAGGATGAAAAATTCTACTTGATCTATGCGGTGGAGAAGGTTATGCCTGGACTGGCTCTAACTGATTTAGTTCCTTAGGTTTCTTATCTCGTTGCTCATCAGAGACCTTCTCAAGCCTAATTTGTCTTCTGATGCCACCATCTTGAATAAACTATTTTTCAAGAAGGATGCCATATTGACTCACAATCACATTATGGTCTTTCAAAATGTAGAAATAATATCCTAATGACTTCTTAGAATATCTAATGAATCGAGTTCTAAAGGACCCAGACTTTAATTTGTCCATCTACTATTTCTTAACATAGACTAGACAATCCAAAATTCTGAGATGACTTAGACTTGAATTCTCACAATGCCATATCTCATATGGTGTGGTAGGAATGATTTTAGAGAAAACCCTATTCAGTAAGTATATTGTTATCATCAGACTATGTCCCCAAAGAAAATTAGGGAGGTCTAGAAAGCTCATCATGGATCACACCATATCTAATAGGGTTCGATTTCTTCATTCTAAAATCTCGTTGAGTTGAGATATTTTAGGTGGAGTCCCATAAGACTATGTCATTTTTCTTAAGATAGTTTATGAATTTTTGATTAAGGTATTCGCCTCCTCGATCCGATTGAAGAACCTTAATGGGCTTTTCGATTTGCTTTTCTACTTCGTGTTTGAATTTCTTGAACTTCTCAAAGGCTTCAGATTTGTGTCTCATTAGTACACATATGCATACTAAGATAGATCATCGATAAAGATAATGAAGTAGACGTAGTTGCCTCTAGCCGGCACATCTAATGGGTCGCACATATTAGTATGTACTAGGGCAATTAGGTCTATGACCCTTTTCCCATGTCCTACAAAAGGAAGCTTGGTCATTTTTTCTTAAAGGCATGATTCATAAATCGGATATGACTTAGAAGCCAACGGACCTATCAGTCTGGATTTCTCTAATTTATTAATCCTATCTTAGATATATGATCTAGCCTAAGGTATCATAGATACCATTCATTTAGACTATCTCTAGGTCATTTTGTTCCTATGGCAATTATGTTTTGCTCGACATTTAACACAGATACATCAACATACAACTGATAGAGATCATTAATTAAGAAATCACTTATAATTTTATATTTTTCAAAAAGAATAGTATAATGGACCTTAAGAAAGCTAATTACATAACCTTTCTATGCTAAACAAGAAACAAAAATCAAATTCTTGCTTGCTGTAGGCACGAAATAACAGTCTCTAAGTACTAAATCTAAACTAGATAGTAGTTGAAGAGGATAGATTTCCACGACCACAGCAACAACTCTTCCTCCATTTCTAACGTATAGGATCATCTCACCATCCCTCAGCCTCCTTCTCTCCTTAAAATCCTAAATGGAAGTGCACAAGTGAGCACTCGAATCAGAGTTAAGAACCGAACTGGATGTAGATGAAACTGTTAGGTTATGTTCAATTATGAGCATACCAGAAGGACCTGCCTCCTCCTTGTTCTTTAGGCTGGCCAGGTATAAAGGATAGTTCTGCTTCCAATGGTCGTTGGTGTTATAATGAAAATATTTTTCTTTATCGATGGCCTTCTTCTTCGGTTCTCCCTTCTTCTTTTTCTTTCCACCTTCTATCTTCTACTTCTTCGTAGACTTCTTCTTTCTAAAAGTTTTTTTTTGGAGAAAGTCTGCTCCACAGCAAGCACCAAGTCCTTTCAACCTTTTAGAGAAAGCTTAGTAGTAACCAACATGTTCACTAATTCAGTTAAGGTACATTATAGTTTATATATATGGAAGTTCATGATGAACTATCCATATGCATCAGTCAAGGACTGTAAGATCACATCAATTTGTAGGTTCCTATCCAACTTGATATCGAGCTTCTCAAGCTCTTCTAGGTCCTTGATCATCATCAGATAATGATCTTGGATCGACTGCCCATCACATATTTGAGTCTCAAAAAGACTTCTTGTGACTTGATACTTGGTTGCGAGACTCTCTTTACCAAACAACTCTTATAGGTGAGCCAACATTTGGCGAGTAGTCTGGATGTCCTCATGTTGGCGCTGAAGCTCATCAAACATCGAGCCCAACATGTAGTACCTAGCTTTATTATCTTCATCCATCCATTTTTTTAGAGATGCTCTCTGATCAGTAGATGGACCTACTCATAAGGTGGGGGTATCTTGGTCCAATACATGAGTCAGCTTTTCGAAACCTAAAATAATTTTGAAATTTTGAAGCCAATCCTTATAATTAGGTCCTATCAGTCTGTGGGTGTCTAGGATTTAGGCTAGTGGGTTGGATGCAAACATTTTTCTATAGAGAGTCAAAGTTTTTAGTTAGATTTTATAATTAGACTTAATCAATTTATTTAGGAGTTTTATTTTTAAATAAATTTTGACTCCCACTATTTTCTCGAATTCCTATACTTTCTTAGTAGAGATACATAAATCTTCACGATCATTGATTTTTAATGGTTGGTGCGGTCCCACCAACTGGCTCACCACCTCACCTAATAGTTATTGATGATGGGTCAGTCTAATGGATGGACAACTCTTGTCCAATGATTCTCTAATCATAGTGCACCTAAACCTGATCTCTAATTAATGAAGCTCACCATGCCCAGAATATTACTCTACTCCTTAGTTAAGTCAGACTTACCATTTGCACTAATTGGATTTCTGATCGGATCCCTCACCGTATCCAAATTATTGAGCCTAACCCATCCTCCAACCCATAGCATCAAATGCCTAATAGACATGGTTGCATCTTCCTGGTGCAACTAAACCACTATAACTAGTCAAGAACCATCAACTTCGGAAAGGGCTCGCACATTTACAATGATGGAAGACCTATGATTTAATATTTTCTTAGGGAGATTCGATTTAGATCTTTTAAACTTAACTTGACTTAGTCATATCAATTATGACTAACCTAGTGGCATGGGTTAGCTCGAATCATTAGCCACCTCTAATCAGAACTGGGTCAACCCAATTAGCTAGGTAAGTGACATCAGTGGGAGGAATATGCCATTAACTCACCGTGAATGCATTCGATCGAGTAGCTTCTAATTAAAGACCACTGGTCGTATCTGCCAAACTTACCTTAGACCTCGATTTGTCAAACCAGAACTAATCGGATTAGCCTGTAATCCAGGTTCAACTTGTGGAGCTAAATTAGATCTTGACTTGATCGACCACATGTGATTGTGAATTGATTCATAATTTTAAGCACTCTTGATCCCACCTAACCAACTCTTGATTTGATTTGATCAACTGGTAGACCTAATTGAGCTACCCATACCTAAACCCAATTTTATGAAGGTGTTTTAGATATGAAAATTCATAAGTTTTAGATCTAATTGATTTCATAATCTTAATTTTTAATTAATTTTGGATTCATAAATAAAACATGCATAAAAAATCCTAGGGTTTCAGGATCTAAGATTTTACAGAAAAATAAGTTCTGATTTCTGATTAAGAATAGACAAGTAGCACCCCTACATGCCATAAGAGTACCTCATTGAATGGAAAGAAAGGACCTTTAAATCCTTCTTACTCTAATGACCGGATGGCCAAGGAGAATGTCTTAATCAAAAATTAATAATTATATTACAAAATAATTAGTTCTACAACATATATCACATATAAAATTATAGAACTAACTATGCATGCTTGTCTAAAAAATAAAATTTTAAATATATCACATATAACATCTAAAATATAAAATTTTAAATGATCATATCATATAAAATTTTATTCTAGACAATACATAGAACGATTCTATATAGCTAGTCTAGACATGCATCAAATACATTTCATGTATTAATTTAAATTTAAATTTTTTATATTTAGATCTGATCATAACTCTTATAATATATGAAAATAAAAAAATCTAACAAAAATCTAATGAATCATATCAAAGAGAAATTTATTCTAGACTATATATAGAATAATTCTAAAACCTAGTCTAGTCATGCATCTCATACATCATCATATATCAGCATATATATAAAATTTCTAATTGATCTATTGATTTTAGATCTGATCACATATGATGTGACATCTAAAATCATTAATATTAAATAAAAAATAAAATAAAAATTAGATCAAAATTAGAGGTGAAGAACTGCAAACACAGCTTTGATACCAGTTGAAGGAAAAACTATTTTTCTGGCGCAGGATCGATTTGATTTGAGCTGATCTATAGCAAAAAATTCTAAAATTTTTCTATAAATTTTTAATCAAATCTGAGAGTTCTCAAATCTAATCCTAATAATTTAATATTAAAAATAAAAATTAGAATAGAAATAAGAATAAGATCTATTACCTATTCAGGGTAATAGTTACCTTGTCAATGATCTATCAATTCCCAGGGTTTTGGATCTAGCCATGCACACACCTAGCCTCTACTGAGATCCACTCGAGCTGGATTTGGATGCACTCTCCTTCTAGATCTGATCTCTAGAAATTAGATCTGGAGTCTTCTGGTTGATCCTTCAAATCAGTCTCTGAGGGTCACACGTTTGTCTCACGAACAACTTGTCTTTCTTCCTGATCTTTGCGCCAAAACACCTAGATCTTTCACTGGAACTCATGCCCAACTCTTGGGCATGGAGAAGAGGGAGATGACTAGAGGGAGGGAGGCATGGAGAGGAAATTGGGTGGCAGCCTTGGGGCATGGGAGATCAAAGTTACAAACCCTAGGATGCAGGGTCCTTTAAATAGACCCTGCGCCATACATAGAGTCCTATTTGATCAAGTAACCTAATTACTTGATTTAATCAGATTTTAATCTGATTTCCCATGAGAAATAATAGGTCTCTACCTAGTTTTTGTCACTCAAAAAGTCCTAGAGTTGTCACACAAAATAGATATGAAGAGGAGGATGGCGTGGAGAATTAACTCCAAGACTTTGTTCCATAACAAACTCTTCCTCAACGCCTCCTCTAATTATGCGCACACCATATAGGGGGCCCACCTCATTTCTTCAATGAATAACTCCTTGGGGTGTGGGCCCTAGATCAACAATATAGGGGGTGCATGCCATACCCTTCAATTCCTACAAAGATCAGGTCAATGTCCTGATGAAACCGAAAATAGCAGGTTGTGTAAGGAATTGGCAAGTATTGTATTATTTTCATCTAATGGATTAAGACTATCCTTTTTTGATCTGAACAAGCTCTAGTCAGACTAGGACAAACCCTTATAGAGTTCTCAAATAAGTCCAAACTAATTTAGCTCAATCGAGATAAACTAGAAAGACTATAGAAGGAGAATGTTAGGCTCAATCATGTACTAGTATGATTTTCTTGAACCTAATTGAATCTAATTTAAATCAATTAAACTGGGTTAGTCCAATTGATCACATCTAGACTCAAACCCTAGTTGGTGTGATCCAGTTAGGTTCAGTTCTGTATGGTAATGAGATATGTTGCGATCTCTATCATCGACATCATCAAAATACTTTTTCATGAATCAGAACTTTTTCAATTCACATAATTAGAATGATCGATCATCAAAATCATTCTAATTGTTTTCAAAATCTACCAGTGACATCTAGCAATATATGATGGTAATCCATCAAAAGTGAAAGTGAACCTCTCGGTGCAACTACCTATGTGATTAGGTTCTTCTGTCATGAGCTCGGATAGGATTAGGGTTAAGGTGAACTCATGAAATCCAACACCCCATCATATGATTGAATCATTCGATTCAAGTCCAATGTAAAACTCTAATAGGAAACTCTTTTCTATTATATTACACTACCATGGCCATGTGCTTAAGGACTCGATCTCATGATCATCATAGGACTCCTCCTCCTCTATCGGGGTTGATAGATTCCATCTTGGTGTGAACCAGTCCCTACAACGAACATGCCATAGCCAACATACACCTCAAGATTTTAAATGGCTAGAAAATCAAGTTATGGTATAGTCAAACTATAACACACTCAAGGTAAACTACCAATGCACCTCAAGTCAAAGAACTAGAGACATAACTGCAACATCAAGCTTAGTCATTAATGAGAAGGTAGACTTCCTTATGACTACTCGAGGTGGTCATGCTCAGTGCTCTCATTCTCTAATGAGTATCTATACTCTTACTCTGGTGTCTCCACACCATAGACTCAAGACTCATCTACTCTAAGAAAGTAATTGTACATCGATCTTTCGGATCGATCACCATCCTCATAATGATCCTACGATCGGGAGCAGTTTATGAGTTAATTATGCAACACATACCTTAAATTTTTAACTATTGAAAATATGTGTTTATCAATTAAAACTAAAATTAAAAAGTTAAATTAGATTTAATTTCATACCCTGTTTGGGTAAATTGCTTTTATCCTGCTGATGATCTATCATCACTTGGGGTTCTGGATCTAGCCATGCAAGTACCTGACCTCTACCGGGGTCTACTTGGGTTGAATTTGAATGCGTTCTTCTTCTAGATCTAATGCCAAAAATTTAGATCAAATCTAAATTTCTAAAGCCTTCAAGATAATTTCTGAAGCTGCACTCGATCTCTTGATGTAGAATCATCCTGTCGTGATCTTTACTTCAGCTTTCTTCAACTTTTGATGGTTGAATCTCCACCAAATCAAGTTAGGATGTGGAGAAGAGAGGGAGATGCTCTAGAGAGGTGTGGAGGAAGAATATGGTAGTAGTATATAGGCATGGAGATGTCAAAGTATCAAACCCTAGGGCATAGGGTCTTTAAATAGACTCTGCGCCAACCCTAGAGTCCAATTTGATCAAGCAATCTAATTTCTATATCAATCTGAAATCCCATCAAATTCCCCACATCAAATACCTGATCCTATTAGGTTTTTGTTGCCCAAAAATCCCAAGAAGTGCTACACAAATTTAATAAGGAAGGAGGGGTGAAGTGGGATCTCATCTCCTAGAGTTTGATCCATATCAAACTCTATCCATTGATCCTTAGACTTGTGCACACAATATATGGGGCAGGCCAACCTCCTTTTGCATATGAAACTCCCTAGGGATGTGTGCCATTCAGATGAGAATAAGGGGGCACACGTCTTGCTTCTTTCTTTCTTGCAAAGACTAGGTCAATATCCTGATAGAATCGAAAATGGTAGGTTGTGTCAGAAATTTGCATGTGTTGTCTTTTTTCCATCTTATGGATTAAAACAATCCTTTTCTGATATGAACAAGCTCTAGTCAAATCAAAACAAAGTCTTATAGGATTTTTGATTAAGTCCAAACTAATTTATCTTAGTCGAGATCAACTAGAAAATCTACAGAAGGAGAAAGTTAGGCTCAATTGTGTACTAGCATGATTTTCCTGAACCTAGTTAGATCTAATTTAAACCAATCGAATTGAGTTAGCTCGATTGATCACATCTAGACCCAAATTTTTATTTATGTGATCCAATTAGATTCAGTTCTATATGGTAATGAGATATGTCATGAACTCCATCATCGACATCATCGAAACACCTTTTGATTGATCAGAACTTTTTTGATTCATACAATTAGAATGATCGATCATCAAAATCATTCTAACTGCTTCCAAAATCCATCAGTGACATCTAGCGGTATATCGTGGCAACCCATCAGAACTGAAAATAAATCTCTTGGTGCAGCTACTTGTGTGATTGGGTTCTCCTATCTTGAGCCTCGATAGGATTAGGATTAAGGTAAACTCGTCAAATGCAATATCCGTCATATGAGTTAATCATTCATTTCGAGTCCAATGTAAAATCCTAATAAAAACTCTTTCTATCATCTTCACACTACCATGGCCATGGACTTATGGACTCAATCTCATGATCATCATAGGACTACTCCTCATCTATCGAGGTAGATAGATCCTTTATTGGTGTAATCCAATTCCTACAATGAACATGCAATAGCCAACATACACCTCAGAATTCTAAATGGTTAGGAGATCGAGTTATGGTATAGTCAAACTATAACATCTTTAAGATAAACTATCGATGCACCTTAGGCCAAAGAACCAGATACACCACTGCAGCATCGAGCCAGTCAGCGACGAGAAGGTAGACTCCCTTATGAGTGCTCGAGATGATCACGCTTAATACCCTCATTCTCTAATGTACCTATACTTTTGCTTCGGTATCTCCACACCATAGACTCAAGACTCATCCATCTTAAGAAAGTGATCATACACCAACCTTTCAAATCGATCACCATCCTTATAATGATCCTACGATCAGGAGTAATTTATAAGTTAATTATGAAAATTCATGTCTTAAATTTTCAACTCTTGAAAATATGAATTGTCATAACCATTAACTCAAAGGATGTATCACAGACAATTTAAATACACGCTATGATAAAAAATAATTTTTTTATTAATTTATAGTTAAAATTATAAAATTGCTCCTAGAAGTGTATTACAAGTGTTTAGCCAATTTGGCTTCTAGGGTCCATATTTAACAAACTTTCACTTGACCTAAAGCAAATTGACTACAAATCTATGTCCCATCTTCTCTAAGTGGGCTTCAATCTTCTACTGGCTCAATGACTTCGTTAGTGGGTTAGCCGCATTGTCTATGATGTCGACTCTCTTGATCTTGACATATTCTTTCTTAAAATAATCGTAGATCAGATAGAATCACCGCTCGATGTACTTGGATTTTTAGTGAGACCTTAGCTCCTTAGCTAGGGCTATGACATCATTGTTATCGCAGTATAGAGGGATGGCATTCGATGGTATCACTTCGAGCTTTGTGGTGAACTTTTTATACCAAAATGCCTCCTTCGTAACTTCTGATGTAGCGATGTATTCTACTTCCATGGTGGAGTCTACTATCACCGGATATTGACTTTTGATCATTTATATTGGATATGAAGTTCGAGTCTGTATACTCCTGGACCTGGAGTTCTTCATTACCAAAGACTAGGAACATATCCTTAGTCCTTCTTAAGTACTTAAGGATACACTTCATAGAAGTTTGGTGCTCTTCATCTGGATTCAACTGATACCTGCTCGGGACACTCACAGCATGGGCAATATCAGGTCATGTACATAGCATGGCATACATGAGGCTCCCTATTGCTGAAACATAAGGGATCTTGCTCATACATTTAATCTTCTTAGGTGTGCTAGGGCATATCTTCTTGGAGAGATGAATATCATGTCTAAAGGGTACTAGATCTCTTTCAGAGTTTTTCATGCTAAATCTCTTTAGTACCTCCTTTATATACATCTTCTGTGAAAGTCCTAGCATCCTATTTGATCTATTCCTATAGACCTTAATTTTTTTAAAAAAAGATGCTTCTCCTAGATCTTTTATTAAGAATTTCTTTGATAACCATATTTTGATCATGGTCAACATAAGAATATCATTCCCAATTAGGAGGATGTCATCCACGTATAGTACGAGAAAGACAACAATGCTCTTACTGATCTTTTTGAATACACAAGGTTCCTCCTCATTTTTGATGAAATCAAATGGTTTAATCATGTCATTAAAATGAGCATTCCAGCTCTGAGATGCTTGCTTCCATATATGGACATTTGCAGCTTGCAGACCTTGTGATCATTATCACTGGATGTGAACTCGAGCAGTTGTTCTATGTAGATATCTTTCTCAAGATAACCATTTAAGAATGCCATTTTCACATCCATCTATCCTATTTTGTAATTAAAATAGGCTACAATAGCAAGCAATGTGTGGATGGATTTAAGCATGTTTACTGGTAAAAAGGTATCCTGATAGTCAATGTCTTCGCGTTGACTATATTTTTCACTATGAGCCTAGCTTTGAATATCTCTACATTTCCATCGACACCTATCTTTCACTTGTAGATCCATTTACATCCAATAGGTACTATGCCTTTAGGTAGATCTACCAAGGTCCAGACTTGGTTTGAGTGCATTGAGTCAATTTCTGACCTCATTGACTCTAACCATTTTATGGAGTCGATATCTGATATCGTCTCATCATAGATCTTGGGATCATCACCATGAACCCCATTCCTATGAGAAATATTTTCTCAACATCCTCTAATTATACCTAAGTACCTTTTAGGAGGACGAAAAACCCTAGTTGATTTTTGAGGTGGAGGAGGTAGCATTTAGACTGGCTCAATCTAATTAGGTTCCATAGGTTCCTTAGTTCGTTGCTGTTCGGAGACCTTCTCCTCGAGCCTAATCTGTCTCCCGATGCCACCATCTTGAATAAACTATTTTTTAAGAAAAATGGCATGTTGACTCATAATTACATTATGGTCTTCTAAAAGATAGAAGTGTTGAGAATTATGTCTCAAAGCCAATCGTCAGCCTATTAGTGGTTGAGATATTAAAATTAATTTATTAATTAATAAAAAAATTTTGGCATCTTTTTCATCATAAGTTTACATCTTCTAATGAACTCCATTATTGTAATGAAGTCCTTAGGACTATTTAGTTTCAATAAAGAGAAATTTATCAATTAGTCCTTAAATTTGTTCATGATCAAATGATAGGCTGTTAATTAGGACGACAGCATTTATCGAGCATAGATCGCTATATACCATATAGGTTGGTTGTCCTTTTAACTAAGGAGTGTGGAGATACTAGTATGGCATACAGGTGAGATGTATGGATACATCATCATTGAACGTGACCAACTTTAGAGCATTCTACTTTCGAGAATGTCTTTGATGGAATATAGGTATAAGTATCCCTTAGACCTGAGATCACCTCAGTGACTTGCAAGCAACTCACTATGCTTTAGTACTAGACTAACTGAATTTCTAATTCAATAATGAAAGGCTTTTGGGCATAGTCAAGTACTTGCAAAGTTGGAGTGTGATCAAGATGAAATAGACCACTCCAAGAGTTGGAGAAGAATGTATCACCGTATTTCAATATAGCAAAATCTTGGCCAGGATAATCCATCAGATGGATTTGATATTTTGAAATACAATGTGGACAACCTGATCAGAGTTGATAGTTGAACTCTAATGTATCCTATGAGCATTTTGGTCAAGAAGATAAATTATATGGAAAACTATATCCGCATGGGTTCTAAGGATGGTGTTCTACACCTTCGACCTATCCGACCATCAGGTATCATTGCTAGATGGTCACTTTGATTGGATATAAAAATTTATTTTTATGCTACTAGCTTAGATTTCGAACCTATGAGATCACACATATTAGAGCTTCACATTTCGATTGGATGGTTGATCAAGCGATTTAGAATCATTTTTAGGGTTAAACAATCAATACGGATTGGATGTTTAACCTAGTGCAAGTATTGCAGGAGGATCGATTAGCAATTTGATTGCTAATTAACTTAATTTGATTAAGCCAATAGGTTGAGATTAAGTTTAATTAAATATAATTTAATTAGATTTAATTTGGAGCTTGATTGGATCAAGTTCAATTGGTTTATTGGATAAGCCAAGTGCAAGGAAGAACTAGTCCTAGTCTAACTAGGACTTGGATCAATCCCAATTTTTCTAATTTGATTAGAAAATAAATTAAAATTAAATCTAATTTAATCTAATTTAATTAAATCTATTAAATGGGTTAGGGTCTTATTTAATTGGGTTAGATTTAACTCTTGATTTTATTTCGATTAAAAAGATCTTGTTTGACCAGATCAAAACAGGAGTCCTAGTGTGACTAGGACTCCCCTATTCACTTGCGCCGACCTAATTCCTCATGCCCCACCCCTTCTTTCTTGTCTTTTACATGAAAAATTCTCTCATGCCCCAAGGCAATTCTCATGCCTCCCTTCTCTCTTTCTTTTTCTTATATGGAAGTTTGTTGCATGACCTAGTTGAAAGGGGAAGTTGGTTTTGCTTTAGGATTCTATGAGATAGAATCCTTAGTTCAACCAAAAGACTTCCTTCCTTTCAGTGCCGCCACCTCCCTTTTAATTAATCTCTCTCTCTCTCTCTCTCATGAAATTCTTTGGCATTTGTTGCACCCTCCCTTTCTGGTCCATGGATGAAAAGTTAGGTGGGGGCACCCAAGAGTTGGGCGCCCCAACAATCTACCATTTGGTGACTTTCCTATCTATGTTTTTGACCAATCTTGGACTCCACATATCTCTTTATTTAAAGAGAACTTTTTATTAAAATTTTTGTAGATTATAGACATTTGAGATATCTCTTTGGTGTTGAAAAATTAGAGAAAAATTCATCTAGGTCATTGAGATATTAAAAACACAAATCAGGATGTCTAGAAAAAGAATAAAGAAGAAGAAGAGGGTCTTCTTCTAGGGTTTTTGTTCTAGATCTCTTCCTCTCTTTTTCTGAGCTTTTGAGTGGTGTCTTGGCATCACAAATCTTCTTCTTTTCTTTTTGATATTTTGTAGTATCCAAGTTTTAAAGAAGAAAGCATCGGATCGACCGTCGAAGAGAGATCAGCACAGTGCAAGCATACTGTGCTGATTTCCTGCATCAGGATCTCTGATCGTGTTCGTGGGCTCATGTGGATGACTCCTAGAGGCCGGATGCATGTATAGCTTATGACTTTATCCTCAAGCCTAGATCAATAAGTTAGAATGTCTAACTTGCTCAGATAACAGATCCGATCTGTTATTTTATAGCTGCATTAGATGTAGTATAGATCTAGGTTGATATGATCAACCTTTTCTTTCTTGTTTAATTTTTAATTTTTAATTTAAATACCATGAAATAATCATATAATAAGATCTTAGATCTAGAATATTTTAGATTAATTTTGATTAAATTTAATCTTTCACTGCCTGATCTTGAAAAAGTTTCAAGATCTAGTCTTAAAATCCTAGATTTGATTCCTTTAATTGGTATCAGAGCCTAGGTTCTTATTACATGATTTTTATGCATATTCAAATTATTTCTTAGATTAGATCTAATTTATAATCTAATTATTAAATCTAAAATTAAAAAAATTTAGATCTCATGAACTGCCATAAGATTATTCTGCTGTAAGGTTTATCCCTTATAGTAAAAAGGTTGTCCTAGTTCGTGATGATCTGACTCTAATTATAAATTTATTAGATTTGATCTAATTTTATTTATAATTTAATAAATTTAAAATAGTTTTAGATCTAAAAATAAAATATTTTAGATTGCACGGACTGCCATAAGGTTGTCCTACTGTAAGGTTTATCCCTTACAGTGAATAGGTTGTCCTAGTACGTGCTGATCTAAAATATTGATCATAAAATTTTAGATTAGATCTAAAAAATTTTATGATCTGATTAAAAATATTTTAATCTAATTTTAATCATCATAAATATGTTAGATTTGATCTTGGGAGATTTATGATTGATTATTATTGAAACTATTTCAATTACATGAACCTATTTAGATTAGATCTAAAGTAGTTTTA
The DNA here is from genome assembly GCA_006176705.1 of Cocos nucifera. Classification (NCBI taxonomy): domain Eukaryota; kingdom Viridiplantae; phylum Streptophyta; class Magnoliopsida; order Arecales; family Arecaceae; genus Cocos; species Cocos nucifera. Next base: position 111,974 of record QRFJ01002568.1, on the reverse strand, counting down.
TGTTTATTTTACTTGCATATTGATTATGAATCAAACATGCAACTTGATTGATAGAACCATATTATAAAAATATTTTACAAACATGAAAATTATTTTCAAAAAGCCAAACCCCAACCCTCAACCCAAAATTTAATTAAGAATTAAGAAGTTATTTAATTAGATTCTAGGATTGCAAATTGAAGATCCTATGACATGAATCATAACACATTGGGTTAATGGGTTAGTGGAAATTAGGTCCATTAATTGGATTAGACCTAAAGTTAGATTAAAGAATGGACTTAATTAGAGAATTGACTAAATCTAATCAATTGTTGTCTTAGATTATATCAAGGATTCTCTAGATCAATTACAGTAGTTGTAGTTGGTCAAGTCCATATCTTTAACAAGAACCAAATGGACTTGATTCTTGGCTAAGAGGTCTAGCTCGAACTGTTAGGTTGATCTAATTAAGACTAATTAAATCAATTGGTGTCTAAGGTAAGTTTAGCACATATGACCAATGGTTTTTAATTGATAGCCTGCTTATCTGATCATTTTCGATGGTATCTAAGGCAAGCTTTGGCAAACCCTTCCACCGATCTCACTTACTTGGCCTTCTTGGTGAGATTGAGTTTTGATCAAATCACTTGATAATTTGAGTTAATCCATGTCAGCTAGATAAATTATTGTGACTGATTTAAGTGCTCCTAGACCAGCCTATTAGTAGTTTCTCTTAAGCTGACTTGGTGAAGCCAGTGGGAGGATCATGACAAGCTAGTTAATCTGATCTACTCACTTCTATAAATAAATTCTCTAAAATTATTAGGTCCCTAAAATAAAATAGTTATGATAACTGGATCATAGCCTCCCATTAAAGTGGATGACAATGGGTCCATCAGTTGGATAATCATTGGAGGTCCAAAGGTCTGGTGCTTATCGATTGAGGAATTATCATTCATTATATGATCTCTTGGATACATCTTTCTAAATGGTGGTCAGATGGGCCAACCAAAGTTGGGCCTGATTATTCATTGGTTGGATGGGCTAAGTATGGTCATGTTAATAGTTGGACCTAATTGGATTCTTTTCTAAGAAGGCCAAAGCCAACCGATCAAGGCCTGGGGCAAAATTTAATTACTAAAAATTATTTGAAGAAATAATTGGTTATGAATCTATCCTTAGATGTACATGGGTGGGCCAACCAAAGTTGGGTTTGTGTACAATCTATGTGGATTCTAGTACCCACTAAGGAATTAGGATAATTCCTTGAATTGAAGGTAGAGGCCATCAATTCGAATAAAATAGTGGGAGATCCTTTTGATTAAAGTCCAAATCTCTAGGTTTAATAAATCAATTACTAATTAGGTTATGTTTTTTTTTGTACAGATATGGCCACTTCCCTATCACTCCAATCATTGTTGGATAATGATAAGTTGGTGGGATCCAACTTCGGTAGCTAGTACCGAAAGTTGAAGATTGTCCTAGAGCATGAACGGATCCTATATGTGCTGACGGATCCTGCACTTAAGGAGCCAGCTGCCAATACACGTGGAACGGTCTGAGATACTTATCAAAAGTGGCTCAGTGATCGAACCACAGTGTGCTGTATTATGCTGGCTGCAATAAGTGATGAGTTTAGTCGTAGATTTGAGATAGCTCAGCCAAATGAAATGCTCCAAGTATTGGAGGATTCTTTTGGCACACCCGATGATGTTGAGAGGTACAAGACTGGTTGCACCATCTTCAACGCCAGAATATGAGATGGAGTCTCTATCACTGATCATGCACTATACATGATCGAGCTGATAGAGCGCTTGAACAAGCTCAACTTTTTCTTGCACAAACAACTTGGGAAAGATGCAATACTGAACTCGCTGCCCAAGTTTTATCTCCCATTCCTTACACATTATAGAATATCAAAGCCTGAAGTTGACTACCATGGGTTACTAGGATTGCTTCAGAACTTTGAGAAGGATCACCAGCTCTATAAAGAGTTGGTGAACTTAGTGGGAGGTTCATCTTCTCATTCTCGACCCTTTGGAAAAGAAAAGAAGAACAAGAAGAAGAAAGCCAAGAAGGTGCATGTTCAGGCTAGGACATCTGTGTAGGCTCAGACCCAAAAAACCAAGCCCGATAAGAGTCAAGCCAAATGCTTCTTCTACAAGAAGTGGGGGCACTAGAAGAGGAACTATCCTTAGTACATTATCATTGCCTCCCTGAATTCGAACAGGCAAAGGAAGAAGCAAGCTATTGCTGGGTAAGGTATTTATATGATAACACCTTGCAATTTTTTTGTGTATGATATTACTGACTGGGTATTGGATACCGAAAGTCCTTATCATATTTATAATTCATTGCAGGGGTTGCAGGTCAGTAGAAGATTCAAGCAAGATGAGAGATTTTTGAATGTTGGAGATGGAAGATCAGTTCTAGTTCTAGCTTTAGAAATTTTGAAACTTGTATTTGAATCTCATACCGTTATTTTCAGTGATTATCATTTCTGTCCTATTTTTTTTTTAAATATCATTTCTATAGGCCTTTTGGCTATGAACAGTTATGAAATTTTAATAAAGAAATGAGTTTGTAATATCATTATAAATGGTGTTACTGCTTTCTATGGATAATTGAATAATGGTGTATATATGTTATCACAATCTGTTAATGTAGTCTATTCAACTAGCAAACATCCTAGATTAGATAATGTGATAGATATCTATTTATGACACTATAGGCTGGATCATACAAATAAGAACAGAATAAGCAAGTTGACTCAAGAGGGTATCCTCAAACTTAGTGATTGTGAATCGCTTTTAATCTATGAATCCTATCTTCTTGGTAAAATGACTAAGTTATCTTTTACTGAAAAAGATGAGAGAGCCACTGAACTCTTAGGACTAGTACATACTGATGTATGTGGACCAATGAGTACTAGTGCCAAAGGTGGATATGTCTATTTCATCATTTTCATAGATGATCTATCAAAATTTGGATATATCAATCTGATGAAACATAAGTCAGATTCGCTTGAAATATTCAAACGATTCCAAAGTGAAGTAGAAAAACAAACTAGAAAGAGTGTTAAAACTCTTCGATCTGACCGAGGAGGGGAATACCTTTCTAGTGAGTTTCTCACATATCTAGAAGAGAATGAGATTCTCTTCTAATGGACTCCTCTAGAAACATCACAGCATAATGGTGTATCCAAAAGAAGAAATTGGACTCTGATAGACATGGTCTGATCCATGATGGGTTTTGCCAACTTGCTGATATTCCTCTGGAGATATGCACTCGAATCAGCTTGCTATCTTTTAAACAGGGTTCCAAGTAAATCTGTGGTTAAAACTCCATATGAGATATGGATAGGACGTAAGCCAGCACTTTCACACCTCAGGATTTGGGGGTGCCCGGCTTATGTCAAACGGTTAATTACTGATAAACTTGGACCTAGGTCTGATAAGTGTGCATTTATAGGATACCTAAAAGAGACCAAAGGATACTGTTTCCACCATGCTAATGAACAAAAGGTGTTCGTCAGCCTTAGGACAACCTTTTTGGAAAAGGAGTTTCTTAGTAAAGGAATTATTGCCTCTAAGGTTGAACTTGATGAAGTTCAATAGGTAGAAAGTCTGACATAGAATGTTGAACCTAAATCGAATTTGATCAGATCAGATTCGAAACCTAGTGCACCCGCACCATTAAGATGATCCGGTAGAGTACCATGCCATCTAGATAGATACTATGGATTCTTGGTCCAGGATGGTGATCCCATCGAACTCGATGGGAACGATGAAGACTTAATCACTTATATGGATGCGATGTAGAGATCCAACTCTGAGAAATGGCTAGAAGCCATGAGATCCAAAATTGATTTCATGAAGGTCAATGATGTATGGACATTAGTTGATCCACATAAAGGGGTTAAACCCATTGGGTGTAAATGGATATTCAAAAGAAACAGAGATGCAGATGGAAAGGTAGAGATCTATAAAGTCCATCTGGTTGCCAAGAGGTACCGTCAACATCATGGTATTAACTATGATGAGACATTTCTCCCAATGATAATGCTCAAATCCATTCGGATAATGCTTGCAATAGCAGCCCATCTGGACTATAAGATCTAGCAGATGGATGTGAAGACAGCTTTCCTAAATGGAGAGCTAATCGAAGAGGTGTATATGGTACAACCTGAGGGGTTCACATTCATAGATGAGTCCAAGGTGTGCAAGCTTTAGAGATCCATTTATGGATTAAAGCAAGCATCTCGGAGTTGGAACTTGCATTTTGATAAAGTGATCAAAATGTATGCTTTCGTTAAGAACGGAGAAGAACCCTGTATTTATAAATGGGCAAATGGTCCAGCAGTGGTATTCCTTATTGTGTATGTGAAAGATATTCTTTTAATCGAAAATGACATTCCCACACTACAAGGAATAAAAGTCTGGTTGTCATCATAGTTCTCCATGAAGAACTTGGGTGAAGCAATCTACATCCTAGGGATGAAGATCTATAGGGATAGATTTAAAAGGATGCTTGGTATATCTCAGTCCATGTACATAGAAACTATGCTGAAGAGGTTCAGTATGGAGAATTCCAAAAAGGGCTATCTCTCGATAGGCCAAAAAATTTCTCTCTCTAAGAAGGATTGTTTGATAACTCTTAAAGAAAGAGAGCATATGAGTAGAATCCATATGCTTCGGTAGTGGGGTCTATTATGTATGCAACTACATGTACGAGACCAGACGTGGCATACTCACTAGGAGTAGTAAGTAGATACTAGTTTGACCCTAGAGAAAATCATTGGAAGGTGGTTAAAATCATCCTTAAGTATTTGAGAAATACTAAGAACCAATGGTTGGTTTATGGTGAGTCAGATCTAAAATTTATGGGGTTAACAGACTTCAGCTTTCAATCTAACCATGATGATAGTAAAAGTGTATCAGGATATATCTTTACTTTAAATGATGAAGCCATCTACTAAAAAAGTTTCAAGCAGCATACAGTGACTGACTCTATTTGTGAAGTAGAGTACATGGTAGTATCAGATGTAGCAAAGAAAGCTATGTGGCTGAGAAAGTTCATCACAGTGCTTGGAGTAGCACCCTCCATTAATAGTCCTGTCCTGCTCTACTGCGACAACACTAGCACTATAGCTCAAGCAAAGGAATCGAGGGCACACCAGTGGACAAAGCATATTCTGCACCACTTTCATTTGATCTATGAGATCGTGGATCATGGTGATGTTGACCTTCAGAAGATCGATGAAAAGGAGAATCTAGCCAACCCCTTCATTAAAGTCCTAGCAATCAAGGAGTTCGACAACCATAAGTCGAAGATGGGTATTAGATATTGTATCGAGTGGCTTTAGGATAAGTGGGAGTTGTTGAAAATTATGTTCTAAAGCCAATCATCAGCTTGTTGATGGTTGAGATATTATAATTGATTTATTAATTAATTAAAATTTTTTGATATCTTTTTCATCATAAGTTTACATCTTCTAATGAACTCTATTGGTGTAGAATCTGGTTGACGCCAGATCAAGCTGGAGCTGAGAAAGAGATCACCGAGTCACCGTCGGTGACTTATAAAATAAAGTTCCATCCGAAGTTGGTGGTGCTAGCTCTAGCAAGATCCTTCGATGATCAAGTCAGCTCTTTTGGCCAATAGAAATAGAGTGCTCAGACAAGAATTAAGCAGAGTTTTGAGAAGGAGAAGAGAGCTTAGAGAAAACATATCTAGAGGGTCCCTTTTTATGAACGGAGCCTGTAGTAGACTGATAGTGATAGCCATTCCATCTAGTAATGGGCCGCTTAGGGTCGCGTGGGATTTGGTATGGAGAGAGAGAGGTGTCGCCTATAGCAGACTGATAGTGACAGCCATAATCGTCCGGTAGTGGGCCGCTTGGGATCGCATGAGATTTGCTATGGAGAGAGAGTCACTGCCTATAGCAAACTGATAATGACAATCATTATCATCTGGTAGCTGATCGCTTAGGACTGCATGAGAGAGGCACCATCTGCAGTAGACTGATAGTGATAGCCATAGCCGTTCGATAGCTAGTCACTCAGGGCCACGTGAGTGGGATGCCACCTGTAGCAGACTGATAGTGACAGCCATAGCCATCTGATACTGAGCTGCTCGAGGCCACGTGGAGGGATGAAGAGCTTTGATGTATGTCAATTCCAAAGGAGTTCAGACTCCTAAAGGAAATACGACTAGAGGGGATCATCTAGGAGGAATGCTACTTGAAATTTGGAAGTAATTCACTGGAGGAATCTGGATGGAGTTCAATTGATGGAGAAGCTCAGAAGGAGTCCGACTGGTGGAGAAGCTTGATTGATGAAGAAGTCTAGAAGAAGTCCGACTGATGGAGAAGTTTGACTGAAGGAGTTTGACTGATGGAGAAGTTCGATTGAAGGAGAAGTCCGGAAGGAGTTTGGCTCCTGGAGGAATTTGACTGAAGGAGAAGTCTAGAAGGAGTTTGGCTCCTTGAGGAATTCGATTAAAGAAGAAGTCCGAAAGGAGTTCGGCTCCTAGAGAAATTCGATTGGAGAAAAAGTTTGGAGAGAGTTCAGCTCCTGAAGGAATTCGATTGAAGGAGAGGTCCGAAAGGAGTTCGGCTCCTGAAGAAATCCATTTAAAGGAGAAGTTCAAAGGAAGTTGGGCTCTTGAAGAAATTCGATTGATGAAGAAGTTCGAAAGAAGTTGGGCTCCTAGAGGAATTCGATTGAAGGAGAAGTCTGGAAGGAGTTCGGCTTCCGAAAGAATTTGACTAAAGGAGAAATCCGAAAGGAGTTCGATCGCTAGAGGAGTTCAGCTGCTGAAGGAGTTTGGCTGGGGTTCGACCGCTGAAGGAGTTTGGCTCAGGTTTGGCCACTGAGGAGTATGGTCGGTTGAAGGAGTTCGGCTAAGGTTCAATCACTGGAGGAGTTTGGCTAGGGTTCGACTGCTGGAGGAGAATTTTCGATCGAAGCTCTTCCATGATTACCAGTTGCATTAGACTAAGCATCAGGCTGGACTTTGGTGGGAGCGGGGTTTATTCCCAACAAACTCTATTATTGTGATGAAGTTTTTAGGACTATTTAGTTTCAATAAAGAGAAGATTTATTGATTAGTCCTTAAATTTGTTCACGGTCAAATGATTGGCCATTAATTAGGACGACAACATCTATCGAGCATAGGTCACTATATGCCATATAGGTTGATTGTCCTCTTAATCAAGAAGTGTGGAGACACTGATATGGCATACAGGTGAGATATATGGGTACATCATCATTGAATGTGACCAACTCTAGAGCATTCTGCTATTGAGAATCTCTCTGATGGGATATTGGTATAAGTATCCCTTAGACCTAAGATTATCTCAGTGACTTGCAAGCAACTCACTGTGCTTTGGTATCGGACTAACTGAATTTCTAATTCAGTAATGGAAGGCTTTTGGACACAGTTAAGTACTTGCAAAGTAGGAGTATGATCAAGATGGAATTGACCACTCAAAGAGTTGGAGAAGAATGTATCACTGTATTTCAATATAGCAAAACCTTAGTCAGGATAATCTATTAGATAGATTTGATATTTTGAAATACAATGTGGACAACTTAATCAGAGTTGATAGTTGAACTCTGATGTGTCCTACGAGTATTTTAGTCAAGGAGATGAATTATATGAAAACTATATCTGCATGGATTCTAAGGATGGTGTTCTACACCTTCGACCTATCCGACCATCGGATATCATTGCTAGATGGTTACTTCGATTGATACAGAAATTTATTTCTATACTACTGACTTAGGTTTGGACCAATCAGGTCACATACATTAGAGTTCACATTCCGATCGGATGGTTGATCAGCGATTTAGAATCATTTTAGGGTTAAACGATCAATACGGTTGATGTTTGACCTAGTGCAAGTGTCCTAGGAGGATCAATTAGCAATTTGATTGCTAATTAGCTTAATTTGATTAAGCCAGTAGGCTGAGATTAAGTCTAATTAAATATGGTTTAATTAGATAGTGTTTGAGCTTGATTGGATTAAATCCAATTGATTTATTGGATAAGCCAAGTGCAAGGAAGAACTAGTCCAAGTCTAACTATGACTTGGATCAACCCAATTTTCTAATTTGATTAAAAAATTAAATCAAAATTAATTTTAATTTAATCTAATTTAATTAAGTCCTTAAATGGATTAGGATCTTATTTAATTGGGTTGGATTACTTTTGTTTTTATTTGGTTAAAAGATCTTATTTGACCAGGTCAACTCACGCCCCCACCCCTTCTTTCTTCTTTTTTACATGAAAAATCTTCATGCCTCAAGAAATCTCATGCCTCCCTTCTCTCTTCCTTTTTCTCATATGGAAGTTTGTTGCACGACCAAGTTAAAAGGGGAAGTTGGTTTTGCTTTAGGATTCTATGAGATAGAATCCTAGTCAACCAAAAGACTTCCTTCCTTTCATGCTGCCACCTCCCTATTTTCTCTCTCTCTCTCTCTCTCATGGCATTCTTTGGCATTTGTTGCACCCTCCCTTGCTAGTCCATGGTAGAAAAGTAAGGTGGGGGCGCCCAAGAGTTGGGCATGCTAACAACCTGCCATTTGGTGACTTTCTTATCTAGATTTTTGACTAATCTTGGACTCTACATATTTCTTTATTTAAAAAGAATTTTTTATTAAAATTTTTGTGGATTGTAGACATTTGAAAGGTCTCTTGGGTGTAAAAAAATCAGAGAAAAATTCATCTGGATCATGGAGATATTAAAAACATAAATTAGAGTGTCTAGAAAAAGAACAAAGAAGAAGAAGAGGGTCTTCTTCTAGTGTTTTTGTTCTAGATCTCTTCCTCCCTTTTTGTGAGCTTTTGAGAGGTGTCTTAGCATCACAAATCTTCTTCTTTTCTTTTTGATATTTTGGAGTATCCAAGTTTCGAAGAAGAAAGCATCGGATCAACTGTCAAAGAGAGATCAGCACAGTGTTAGCATACTATGCTGATTTCCTGCATCAAGATCTCTGATCATGTTTGTGGGCTCATGTGGATGACTCCTAGTGGCCGGACATGTGTGCGCTCATGACTTCATCCTCAAGCCTGGATCAGTAAGTTAGAACATCTAACTTGCTTAGGTAACAGATCTGATCTATTATTTTATAGCTGCATTAGATGTAGTATATATCTAGGTTGATATGATTAACCTTTTCTTTCTTATTTAATTTTTAATTTTTGATATAAATACCATGCAATAATTATATAATAAGATCTTAGATCTAGGGTATTTTACATTAATTTAGATTAATTTTAATCTTTCGCTGTCTGATCTTGAAAAAGTTTCAAGATCTAGTCCTAAAATTCTAGATCTGGTTTCTTCAAGAAGTAATATCCTAACAACTCTTTAGGATATCCTATGAATCGAGCTCTAAAGGATCTAGTCTCTAACTTATTAGCCTGCTATTTTTTGACATGGGTCGAATAATCCCAAATTCTGAGGTGACTCAGACTTGATTTCTTACCATGCCATATCTCATACGATGTGGTAGGAACAATTTTAGAGAAAATCCTATTTAGTAAATATATTGCATGTGAGCTCAGGTATGGTGCTCTCAAGCCTTGAAAGTAGGTAAAAAGAGAGCAAGAAGTGAATAGAACCAACCATCAAAAAGCTTTAGCAAATGCTTCAGAAGAGCTGGCTCGGATCCTATCAGAGCCAGCCCGAGCAGAAGAAGAGCCAGCCCAAATCCTGAGAAAGTTGGCTTGAGTAGAAGTCCAGAAAGTATATCAGACTAATACGCTGGAAGAGCTGGCTCGATTCTTGTCAGAGCCAGTCTGAGTGGAAGTCGAGCCAGCTCAAACCCTGAGAGAGCCGGCCCGAGCAACAGAACAAAAGTGGTGATTTAGGGTCTCGCATGAGACATCACCATTGAGCCAGCTTGAGCAGTGAATAAAATAGAACGTAGTTTCTATTTTAGCCTAGGATTGGGTTTAATCCTAGGGACTTAAAGCCTTGGTTTATAAGGTCCTAAGGGGGCTAACTTATAGATTGAACTGAAATTTGTCCAATGGATGTACGCATGGAAGACATGGGTGTACATGGCCTCGGTGAGTACATCACATTAGGTTAGCTAGGAGAGTTTTTTAGGTTGGATCTTATTTGACCAGGTATATATACTTTGTACTGAGTTTTGCAAATAGACATAGAATCAATATAAACCTTTTCTCCCTGAAATTTCTCTCTTCTTCCCTCGTTCTCCCTCTCTTCTCTGCATCCTAGGATTTTCTAGGGTTTCATTGGTTAGCCATCTCTTTCCTCAGATTCTTGTTGTTGTTTCTATAATCTTCAAGTAGCAAGAATTTATTCCCAACAATTGGTATTAGAGCCCTATTGTTAGATCTAGTGGAGGAAAGAACAAAGCTTCACTTAGGGTTGTGATAAGGTGCTGAATAGATTCTTTTTTGAACACTATCTATTCTCTTTTGTGTTTATTTATTGGAACCTGGTTGGGATGGCATCGAGTACCATCAAGATGGACTTTGAAAAGTTTGATGGCAAGGATAACTTCACCCTTTGGCAATAAAGGATGAAGGATCTGCTGGTGTAGAATAGAATCTACAAGATCTTGACTCGCAAAAGATTGAAAAAAACTTTTGCTAAAGAGTGGGAGGAACTTGAAGAAATAACCTTCAGTACGATTCATATATACCTCACTGATGAAGTTCTATTAGAGATTAACATGGAAACCATACCGAAGGAGCTTTGGTAGAAACTAGAAAACACATATATGGGCAAAAATATGACAAATAAGTTATGGTTGAAGAAGCAGCTGTATAGTTTGCGAATGCCCAAAGGAGGAGACCTAGTTTTCCATATCCAGAAATTCAATCAAGTTTGCTCGGATGTTACGAGCCTTGATGTGAAGATTGATGAGAGGATAGAGCTCTCCTATTATTGTGTTCGCTGTCCGCAGCATATGATGGTCTCATTACTACTCTGGTGTATGGAAAGGAGATATTAAACTTTGAGAAAGTGGTTGGAGTTCTTAGGTCTAACGAGCAGTGAGAGAGGCTAGTTAGAGAAAAACATAATTTAGAGGTGCTTTCTGCGAATGAGAGGCAAGGAAGGCCTAAGAAGAGAACCAGAGATAAATCTAAGGGTAGATCAAAGTCTCGAGAAAATTAGAAGGCTTGGAAATGCTACAAATATGATCAACCTGGTTATATTAGAAGAAATTGTCCACTTTTGAAGAATGAAAAGAGAAAGGGCACTTCTAAGGGTGGATCGACCAGTGAGAGTGGTGCTCTTTCATCTGAAGATAGTAGAGAAGATATACTGATAGTATTAGATGGAGTAGCAGAGTTGGATAGCCATTGGACACTGGATTCAGCATGTTTCCATCATTACAATGCATGTCGAGAGTGGTTCTCATCTTATAAAAGATCTGATGGAGGGAGTGTAAGTCTTAGAGATGATCACCCATGTAAAGTTGCTGGAGTTGGTACAGTCAGAGTGAGGATGTATGATAGAGTCATATAGACACTCACTAATATGAAGCATGTGCTAGAACTAAAGAAGAACCTGATATTCCTAGGTTACTTAGAAGGATAGGGATATGCTTTTAGTTGTCAATCAGGTAGTGGGTGTTTGAGAATTTTTAAGGATGTATTGGTAGTGATGAAAGGAAGAAGACTGAGCAACAACCTATACAGGATGGAGGGCTCAGTGGTTATAGATAGTGCCGACATGTCTGTAGTAGCACAGGAGGAGCAGCTAGCCTACAAGCTGTGGCACTATCGTATGGGTCACTTGAGTGACAGGGGGCTCATAGAGTTGAGTAGGAGAGATCTGATTCTAGCACTCAGAAAGGAAGAAGATGACCTATGTGAGCCTTGTATCTATGGCAAACAATACAGAGTTACATTTGCCAATAGTACCAAGTAGAGTGAAGCTATTTTGGAGCTTGTTCACTCGGACGTATGGGAACTGACATCTATTGCATCTCAAGGTGGAGTGAGATATTTTGTCACCTTTATAGATGACTTCTCTAGGAAGGTATGGATATATTTGATTAGAAAAAAATTAGATGTTTTTGCCTAATTTAAAATCCAGAGAGCTGAGGTGGAGAAGGAGACAGGACAACCAGTGAAGTGTTTAAGGTCTGATAATGGAGGGGAATACACCAACCTAGCATTTAGGAGATACTATGAGAAAAATGGCATAAAATGCCATTACACAGTGAAGATGACCCCTCAACAAAATGGTGTTGTAGAAAGAATGAATCAGACACTGATGGAGAAGGCCAAGAGCTTGAGGCTGCATGCATCATTGCCCAAATGTTTTTGGAGTTATGCTCTTACTTATTCTTGTTTTCTTGTTAATAGGTCTCCCCATAGAAAATTGAATGGAGGACTTCCAAAAGTGGTCTGAAGTGGGAAGAAGGTGGAGCTTGGCCACCTAAAGGTGTTTGGCTGTCCTGCATATGTTTTGGTAGAAGAAGTCGACGGAAGCAAGTTGGATCCAAAGTCATAGAAAATGATATTTATTGGATTTCCATGAGGTGTGAAGGATTTCTTGCTATGGAATTCACATTCTCAAAGGTGTGTCATCAGTTGGAATGTGATATTTGATGAAAAGAGCATCGTGTTGAAATGATCAATTGCAGATGAAGTTGTGAAGACAACACAGGATAGCTCCCAGATATAGGTGATTTGCCCTCAACATCAACCTCGAGTCATATTCAGTTTGAGGTGGAGTTAGGTAGGCATGGTGATACACCTGTGGAGGACCAGTATGGAGAGCAATCTATCCTGGAGAAAGTGTAGAGGCAGTCATAGGCAGCAGACTTGCAGGATACCATAAGAGGAGTGTCACTGCATAAGCTAAAGCACACTATTCGAAAATCGATGCGATATGGCATTGATGAGACTATCTCTTATGCTCTCATTAATACCAATGGAGATCTAGAGAGCTTTGAGGAGGCTATGGAGAGTTTAGATTAGGAATCATGGATGTAGGCTATGATAGAGGAGATGGTGTCTCTTAGGAAGAATTGGACATGGCAGTTGGTGGATCTATCGAATGATGCTTGACCCATTAGCACCAAATGGATTTTTACCAGAAAAGAGGCACCTTCAGAGCAAGGTAGAGTGAGTTACAAGGCTAGACTAGTAGCCAAAGAATACTCATAGAGAGAAAAAATTGATTTCTCAAATTTCTTCAGTTGTTAGACATACATCCATTAGGATGCTATTGAGCATAGTTGTTGCTCATGACTTGCAGCTGGAGCAAATGAACATTAAGACAGCATTTCTCCATGAAGATTTAGAGGAGAACATGTACATGGAGCAGCCATAGGGCTTCAAGGAGCCAGGGTTAGAAGAAGAGGTCTGTTTACTGAAGAAATGACTGTACGGATTGAAGTAGTCTCCTAGATAGTGGTACAAACGGTTTGACACTTATGTGAGAAGTATTGGACTTTCTAGGTGCGATCATAACCCATGTGTATATGTGAGTGTTGACCCCAAGGATTGATTTTGATGAGTAACAAAATATTTGAGTATATATTTGAACTAATGGAGTTGATGAGATCATGTTTCAGGATGTATTTTAAAGTATTAAATAAAACATCCATATAAGTGCATTTGAAAATTGATAGAGAAGAGTTGGAGGCATTTGGAGCATAAATCACATCTAAAACAAGGCTTGAAAAAGATATCCCAAAACTAAAATTCAAGAGAAAAACTTTTGGGCAAACTTAAATTTTTTAGCATAAGTAGCACACGAGTCGACTCAAGGTTCGACTCATTGTTTAGCTCGAGCTGATACACATACTGGCACGTAGAAGTTTCAAAAGGAACAGTTTTGAGCGGAGGCTCGAGTCGACTCGAGGTTCTCGAGTCAAAGTCTTAGTGAAAATCCAGATAATGATGATTTCAAGGCAAGGTCTCGAGTAGAGGCTCGAGTTGACTCAAGGTTCTTAAGTCGAAGTCTCAGGAGAAATACAGAAGATGACAATTTTGAAGCAAAGTTGGGCACAGTCTCGAGCGGAGGCTCGAGTCGACTCGAGGTCCATGAGTTGAGGATCGAGCAGAGTAAAAAGTCTCGAGTAAAGAAACGAGCAGAGTAAAAGGTCTCGAGCTAAGGCTCGAGTCGACTTGAGCTCCCATTGCTAGTTTCTGCAGACTATCCAAAACTGTGTAGATTGAGTTCAAATGGTCATTTTTGCTTCTCCAATGGTCAAATATGGTTCTCTCGCCTATCAAACATGGAAAATCACCTATAAAATACCTGGAGGAATAGACATGACTATTCATTCAAGAAATAAAAAGTTAAAGAAAAGAGTCCAAAAAGCATTGAATAGAGAGCATTCAACTCCCATCTTCAAGAAAAATCAAATCAAAAGATTTCATTCAGCAAGAAGACAAGCTCAAAAGCTCAAAAGCCTTCAACAAAGAAGATTCCAAAAAGCTTCATCGACTTATTTTCTCATCAAAGAAGCTTTTTATTCATTTTTGTTGTTCAACTTTTCTCTTTCTTGTAACTTAGCTTCAATAGAATTTTGAAGCTAAGGGGAAGGCTTATCCAAGCCTGAAAATTAGATTGTAAGCTAAGGGTTGGCTCAGGATTTGGTTGTGGTTGATGAGCCAGTGTAAAAACCAACTAGATTTTAGATAGTGAGCCTTGAAAAACTATTCGGTTGTAATCTTAAAGAGATTATAGTAAAATTTCTAAGTGGGCTTTGGGGAGTGGACGTAGGTGCAAGGAGCACCAAACCACTATAAATTTTTTAGTATTTGTGATTGTCTGGTTTACTTCATTTCATTTATATTTCTACATTTCTGTATATTTAGAACTAAAGCATACACTATCACATCACTTATTTTTAAAAAATAGCACCCAACTAGCTTTAAGTTTTGAAAAACCCAATTCACCCCCCCTCTTGGATTGTCTTGCTAGGCTCAGAGCTTGGTACTAACTTTATTTGATTTAACAATCAAGAGTTAAGATCAAATGACAACCCATATGAGTGCATCTCTTGCCGAAGGACAATCGACCAACCACCCACCCTTATTTAATGGAACAAATTACACTTATTAGAAAGCATGCATGCACATTTACATTTAAGCACTTGATTATCAACTTTAGAGAGTGATAATCAAAGGCCCACACACTCCTACAATCAAAATAGAGGGTAATGATGTTCCCAAACTGGAAGAGGATTGGGATGAGCACAATATGAAAATGATAGAATTAAATGCTAAGGCAATGAATGTCCTATATTGTGCATTAGACCCCAATGAATTCAATAGAATTTCTACTTGTGCTTCAGCTAAGGAGATTTGGAATAGGCTAAAGATTATCCATGAGGGTACCAATCAAGTCAAAGAGTCTAAAAAAAAATATTCTTGTCCATCGATATGAATTATTTAAAATGGAGTCAAATGAGTCTATTTCTAAAATGTTTACTAGATTTACCGATATTATCAATGGTTTGAAAAGCTTGGGTAAATCTTATACTAACAGTGAGATTCATAAAATTCTTAAAATTCTTAGGTTACTTTCAAAAGCTTGGAAAGCAAAGATCGCTACCATCCAAGAAGCTAAAGACCTCAATAAGCTACCATTAGAAGAGCTTCTTGGGTCCTTAATGACTCATGAATTGAATATGAGGCAAAATATGAAGGAGGAAACCAAGAAGAAAAAGATCATAGCTCTCAAGACAACTACTTCCAAGGATGATGAGAGTGAGAAATCCAATGAAGAGGAGGAAGAAGAAGACTTGGCCATGATTGCAAGAAATTTTAAGAGATTTATGAGAAAGAAGAAGCAAGGATTTAAGAAGAAGACCTTCAAAGGTAAACCAAATAAGGAGAAAGAGAAAGAGCTACCAATTTGCTTCGAGTGCAAGAAACCCAGCCACTTTAAGTTGGACTGCCTCCTTCTCAAGAAATCATCCAAAAAGCTTAAGAAGAAGGTGATGATGGCCACTTGGAGTGATAGTGAGGACTCTAGCTCCGAGGAAGAATCACAAGAAGAAGCCAACCTTTGCCTGATGGCACATCATGAGGAGATAAATGCTGAAAATATTTTAGATTTTACTTTTGATGAGTTACAAGAGGCTTTTTCTGAAGTTATGGTTGAATATAGAAAAGTAACTTTGAAAAATAAAGATATGAGAAAGTTAAATTTAGAACTTACTCATAAAAAAAAAATATTTTCTAAAAAACTAAATTTGCTTACTAATGAAAATCAGAAATTGAATGATGAACTAGCAAAAATCAAACCATTTGTAGAAAGATTTACCTATAGTTTTGAAAAATTAAATATGCTACTAAATGAGCAAAAAGCTATTTTTAACAAGATTGGATTAGGATTTAAACCTCATAAGAAATAAAAACTATTCAAAAATCTATTTGTTAAAGCCTCATCAAACTCTACCTCAAATATCTCTTATTTTTGTTGTGACAAAATTGGTCATAAGTCTTATGCATATGATTTCAAAAAATTAAATAAAAAATAGTTAAAATGGTTTGGGTTCCAAAAGAAACCATGAGCACTAATCCCAAAGGACCCAAGATGACTTGGGTACCTAAAAACTCAACTTAATTTTCTTATGTAGGAGTGTCTTGAAGCCCGAGACAAGAAAAGACTTTAGTATCTTGATAGTGGTTGTTCAAGGCACATGATGGGTGATAAATCTTAATTTATCAACTTTGAGCCTAAAAAAGGAGGAGTAGTTATATTTGGTGACAATGAAAAGAGACGTATCATTGGCATCGGTAACATTCATATCACTTATTCTACTTCTATTCAAAATATATTGCTAGTTAATGAGTTGAAATATAATTTGCTTAGCATTAGTCAATTTTGTGATAAGGGATTCAAAGTAACTTTTGAATCTCTATTATGTATTGTTTCTAATCCAAATGACAATGGTATCATGTTTATAGGACATAGACATAACAATGTCTACATGATAGATCTTGATGATCTACACATGAAGAATGGTCAATGTCTAGTGGCAATGGATGCCAAGATCAATGAAACTAGTTGATTGTGGTATCATAGATTAGGTCATGCTAGTATGGACTTACTCTCAAAATTAATTAAGAAAGACTTTGTAAGAGGATTACCAAAACTAAGTTTTGAAAAGAATCGAATTTGTGATGCATGTCAATTTGGAAAGCAAACTAGGAATTTCTTTAAATCAAAAGGAATGATTTTAACCTCTAGATCTTTAGAATTGCTACACATGAATTTGTTTGGACTCACAAAGACCACTAGTCTAGGAGGTAAAATGTATGGTCTTATAATTATAGATGACTTTTCAAGATTCACTTGTGTAATATTTTTAGCACAAAAAGATAAAGCCTTCAATGCATTTTCTAAATTTTATCGAAAGATTTTGAATGAAAAGAACATATCAATAGTTTGCATACATAGTGATCATGGTACATAATTCGAAAATCAGTACTTTGAAAATTTTTGTAATGAAAAGAGAATTTATTATAATTTTTCAGCATCTAGAACCCCACAACAAAATGGAGTAGTAGAAAGAAAAAATCTAACACTAGAAGAAATGGCATGAATTATGTTGTGTGAAAGTAATTTACCTAGATATTTTTGGGCTGAGGCAATAAATACTGCATGTTACACATTAAACCATGTTCTAATAAGACCTATTTTAAAGAAAACTCCATATGAACTTTAGAAAGATTGAAAACTAAATATCAACTATTTTTATATGTTTGGTTGCAAACGCTTCATACTTAACAATTGAAAAGATAACCTGAGAAAATTTGATGCTAAGTTCGATGAGGGTATCTTCTTAGGATACTCCTCATGAAGCAAAGCATATAGAGTCTTCAATAAGAGAATTCTCATTGTTGAAGAATCAATTTATGTTTCTTTGATGAATATAATGACAAATATATTAGAAAAGAAGATGCTTTAGATGAGGATACAGAAAATCTTCATGACAAGATGGACAATCTAATACTCAAAGATGCTCCACCTTAAAATAATGAAGAAGAGAAGAATGAAGAGTCCTCTCACAGTCCAAGAAAGGAGCTGCCAAAAGAATGGAGGTATGTACATGGACATCCTAAAGATCTTATAATCGATGATCTGTCACAAGGGGTAAGAATATGATCTTATCTTAGAAATGTAAATAATTATATCACTTTTGTTTCACAAATTGAACCTAAATCAATAGAATAAGCTGAAAATGATCTATATTGGACAGATGCCATGCAAGAAGAATTAAATCAATTTGAAAGAAACAAAGTATGAACCCTAGTTGATAGACCAAATGACCATCCAATAATTGAAACTAAATGGATATATAAAAATAAATTGGATGAACATGGAATCATTATAAGAAAAAGACTAGATTAGTAGTAAAAGGATATAATCAAGAAGAAGACATTGATTTTGATGAAACCTTTGCCCCTATAGCTAGATTAGAGGCCATTAGACTATTGCTTTTGCATATTTCATGAACTTCAAATTACACCAAATGAATGTAAAAAGTGCATTTCTTAATGGTTATATAGCAGAAGAAGTATATGTTGAATAACCACCTGGATTTGAAAATCATGCACTTCCAATCATGTATTCAAATTACATAAAACCCTGTATGGTCTAAAACAAGCCTCACATACTTGGTATGAAAGATTAAGTAAATTCTTACTAGATAATGAATTTACTAGAGGAAATATTGATAAAACCTTATTCTTAAAAAGAAAAGATGAGAATCTATTAGTTGTACAAATCTATGTGGATGATATTATTTTTGGTGCCATTAATGAAATCTTTTGTCAAGAATTTGCTAAGCTAATACAAGATGAGTTCGAGATGAGCATGATGGGAGAGTTAAACTTCTTACTCGATCTCCAAATCAAGCAAAATGAAGAGGGGATCTCCATCAACTAAACAAAATATACAAAAAAAATACTCAAGAAGTTTGGGATGGAGAGTTCAAGACTAATTGGCAAATCAATGAGTACATCCTACAAACTTGATAAAGATGAGATAGGTAAGAAAGTAGATTTAAAATTATATAGAGGTATGATAGGCTTACTTCTTCATCTTGCTATAAGTAGGCCAGATATAGTATTCAATGTTTGCATGTGTGCTAGGTATCAATCAGACCCTAGAGAATCACATTTGCATGTTGTCAAAAGAATCTTTAGATACTTATCTGAGATACTTAATGTAGGACTATGGTATGATAGAGCATCTCAATTTGAATTAATTGGTTACTCTGATGCTGATTTTGCTGGATGCAAACTTGATAGGAAAAGTACTAGTGGCACATATAAATTCATAGGAGTAAATTTAATTTCTTGGTTTAGTAAGAAATAAAACTCAGTAGCAGTCAATGGCTGAGGCCAAATATATAGCTGTTGGGAGTTGTTGTGCACAAATTCTTTGGATTAAACAATAATTAGAAGATTTTGGATTCAAACTTAATAAGATGCCATAAGATGTGACAATACAAGTGCAATCAATTTAACCAAGAATCCAATTCAACACTCAAGATCTAAACACATTGAGATAAGACATCACTTCATAAGAGATCATGTACGAAATAATGATGTGGTGCTTGAATTTGTTAATACTGATAAACAATTAGCTAACATATTCACAAAACCCCTAAGTGAGAAAAAAATTAGTATTATTAGAAGAGACTTAAGACTATGCTATCAACCTGATTAAATTTTATTTTTCATAATTCTAGGTAAATCAAATTAAATCCAAAAGAATCAAATTTTGTGTGTATTATAAATGATAAATATCTAGAAAAAAAATTAGACATTGTTTGAATGCCAAAATTTCCTCTGAAACTTTGAATATTTCAGAACTATTGCTCGAGTCGACTCGAGCAAACTAGTTCAAAACCATGAGTCGACTCGAGGGTCAGGACCACAAGTGATTAAAATGGATCCATGACTGTTTGTGATGTCCTAGAGATTCTTCATCTCGATGAGCAAAGGGCCTCTCATCCCCCCAAACTCAATCTAACAGTGTATACTTGCTTCCCTACCACCTCTTCCCTTCGATTCGTAAAGTTAGGAACTGGATTTGGATAAAATGGTTGGAGAAAGGCATGGAGTGCAGAAAGTTTGTGATACCCATGGAGTCGAAGAACGGGAGAGGAGAAGGAAAGCTCGAATGGAACGGACAACATCCCAACCATATGAGGTTTCTCAATCCTCCGAAGAATCCTTTTAGGAAGAATCTGTTAGATATGTGTGCCCTAAAAGCTAGAATTGGCTAACACTTATAATACACATCTAAGGGTAAAATTATAATTTTAACTATAAATAATAAAATAAGTTATTTTCTATCATAGTGTGTATTTAAAAGTATTTATGATACATCCCTTGAGTTAATGGTAATGATAGTTCATATTTTCAAGAGTTGAAAATTTAAGACATGAATATGCATTATTAACTCATAAAATGCTCCCGACCATAGGATCATCATGAGGATGGTGAATGATCCAGAAGTTAGTGTACGATCGCTTTTTTAGGATAGATGAGTCTTGAGTTAACAGTGTAGAGACACCGGAGCAAGAGTATAGGTACTCATTAGAGAACAAGGGCACTGAGCGTGACCACCTCGAGCAGTCATTAAGAAGTCTACCTTCTCGTCAATGACTGGCTCGAAGCTATAGTGGTGTGTCTGATTCTTTAACCTGAGGTGCATAGGTAGTTCACCTTGAAGGTGTTATAGTTTGACTACACCATAACTCGGTCTCCTAGCCATTCAGAATTCTAAGGTGTATGTTGGCTATAGTATATTCATTGTAGGAATTGGATTGCACCAATAGGAGATCTATCTATCTCGATAAATGAGGAGAAGCCCTATGATGATCATGAGAATCAAGTCCATAAGCCCATGGCCATGGCAGAGTGAAATGATAGAAAGAGTTTCTATTAGAGTTTTTACATTAGACTTGAATCGAATGATTAATTCATATGACGAAAATTAGGATTTGACGAGATCACCTTAACCCTAATCCGATCAAAGCTCAAGATGGAAGAACTTAATCACACTAGTAACTGCACTGAGAGGTTCATCTTTAGTTCTGATGGATTGCCACCATATGCTGTTAGGTGTCACTGGTGGATTTTGGGAGCAATTAGAATGATTTGGATGATCGATCATACTAGTTATTTGAATTAGAAAAGTTCTGATCCATCGAAAGGTGTTTTGATGATGTCGATGATAGAGATCATGACATATCCCATTACCATACAAAATTGAATCTAACTGGATCACACAAATAAGTATTTGGATCTGGATATCATCAATTGGACTAACCCAGTTCAATTGATTTGAATAAGATTCAATTAGGTTCAAGGAAATCGTGCTAGCACACGTTTGAGCCTAATATTCTCCTTCAACAATCATTAAAAGTTATCTCGATTGAGCTAAATATGTTTGGACTCACTCAGAAATCTTTATTTGATCTGACTGAAGCTTGTCCAGGTTAGAAAAGAGTTGTCTTAATTTATAAGATAAGTTTGAGACAACACCTGTCATTTTTCGTCACTTGCTAAATCTTGTTCTTTGACTTTGGTCAAACATTGACCTTTGACACTTAGACATCTGCCCATGTATCATACACCCATAGGAGAGTAGATGGGACTTTATTCCCCTACTAAAAGGAAGAAAGAGACGGGGTGCATGTCTAGGGAGGCATGCACCCAAAGAGGATAAAGATTGGAGTCCCATACGGATGGGACTCCAGTTGCTTCATCCTCTCTACTTGGGTGGCGCCAAAGACTCTTCTTTGACCCATCTTGGTGCCACCTAAGAAGGTTTATGAGGGACTATAATCTGATTAGATCAGATGATGCCATCCCATCAATCAAATTTAGATCTGATTGCACGAAGAGCCATGATTGGTCGGGATGATGTGGCACTGCATGGTGCAACAGGGTCTATATAAACCCTGTTTGTGCCCAAGATAGAGTGCTTCTGTCCTTTGCCCATGCCACATAGCCCCTCTTTCTCCTTCTCCATGCCTCCTTAAGATTCTCTCTCTCCTTTTCATGCCCAAAAAGTTTTGGGCTTCAGTTTGGTATGATCCACGTAGAGAAAGGCGACAAGAAAGCAAGAAGGTAGCACTGCTGCAAGAGACAACACCCGATCTTCAAAAGGCATTTTGAAGATCTTCAAGATCAGATCCAGATTTGATCTTTGAAGTATAGATTGAGAAGAAGAAGATCTCCAGATCTTGTTCGAGTGGATACCGATAGAGGCCAGGCACTTGCATGGCTACATCCAGAACTCTAGGCAACCATCAGGATTATCATAGGATAATAGGATTACCCATAATAAGGTATAATTAAATTAGATTTAATTTAATTTATTTTTATTTTATTTTATTAGATCAATAAAATCAGATCTGAAGAGTCTCAGATCTGATTTAGATCTAAGAGGAAAGTTTTTGAAATATCCCTTTTAATCTAATCAGATCTGAACGAACCTGATCCGAAAAATAGTGTTTTTCCTTCAGAACCCACTCAGGAAGAACCCATTCAGGAAGAACCTCAATAGGATCAAGGTATACCGAACTCACCTTCTCCACCACCTTCACTTATTGGTAGGATGGCCACTAGAGCCATTGCAATAGGAAGGAGAATTGATTTTGATTTCTTTGAAAGTTATAATTTTTCTATTGAGACTTGGATTGGTAGGATGGGGTAGAGGAATTTCTTTTCAATGGACATCCCCATGTACCCTCAATTGGTTAGAGAGTTCTATGAAAATCTTAAAAGAAGATTTTCTGAAATCGTAAGTACAGTCAAAGGCATACAAATTGAGGTGACAGAGGAGAGTTTGGCTCAGACCTTTGGAATCACAAAAGAAGTTTTTGTGCCCGATAAGTTATCTGACAAAAAGAGGGATTTGAGATTAATTATGGATAGGGATGATATCATTGGAGATGTACTAGCACCCACACTATCAGTGGAAATGAGAGTTCTTTATCATATCATTAGTAGAATTTTTATTCCGAAATTAGGTAGACATGACTTTTTGTTTGAAAGAGAGCTGTGCATGATGTATTTGATGGTTTAGGAACTTAGATAAATCTGCCTGGCATTATGATGCATCAAATGAGAGAAGCAGCATCTAGAAACAAAGTGTGTTTGCCCTATGGCATGGCCCTGACTAGGATATTTGAGACTGTAGGAGTGTCACTAGAAAATGAAGCAAGTAAGAAGCAGTCTCACTATGATGTATATGACATGAGTGCCTTGACTAGAATGCAGTATCATGTAGAGGATAGAAGATGGGTCAAGAACATTTCTGGTTAAGAGAGGAGAGCGCCTAGGGTTGTAGATGCAGGAGTGCCCTCTACTCTAGCTGCAGTCCGAGATGCACCTGACACAAACCTGTTACACCTATGACACCTCAAGCTCCATCCACAGGGAGGTTCCCATAGACACCAGTTGCTGACTCTTCATCTATGGAGAGACTGGCAGATATAATATCTATCAAAGTCAGTGAAGAGATTTGGGGATTATCTAAGAGAGTAGAGATTGTACAGACTGAGATGAGGACTATCTCTCAGAGGCTTACTACTCTGGAGTAGAGGAAGCACGCACATGGCACACCCACTGATCACTCCAGTATTACTAAGGAGCTTGCTCGGCTTAGGAGGAGAGTTGAGTCTGGAGGCACTGAGATGATGGTAGCGATCAGTAGCTTGGGTCAGGCACAGTAGCAGGGCATCATTTCAGTACTTGGAGCCATGGATAGTTTGATTAAAAAATAGAGAGACTCACTCTAGGTGCGATACCAGCGGTAGCAGCAGCAGATGCCGTCGCTAGGGCAGCCATGCTACGACCTCCACCTCCTCCACCTATGTCACCTGGTTAGACCACCCAGGTATCCATGAGTGAGAGCAGACCACCACTTAGAGTCTACACTTGTGGAGGGCCTCCTCCCTCGCAGGTAGCTTGACATTCTGCTAGGACTCGAAGTTGGAGAGCCAGACCTTCTACCTCACGAGTCTCATCCCAGACATTAGAGATTCCATCTGATGATGAGTAGCCTCATAGGCTCTAGTGTCTATCCACTTCTTATACTTAAATCTATGCATTAGGAGTATATGGTTGTATTTGACTCTGTGTTTGTTTTTGACTCCATGCACTTGGCACTTATAGATGTAAACTTGCTTACCCTAGTCTTGCCTTGAACTTGATGTTTCATTATATCCTAGTGTATTTTGGTGGTTTAACACACTCATTTTGTTAAAGCAATGAAACTCATGATCACTTACTCTTGCACTCGTTCTGAACATTTGCCTTAACCTTATATTTTTGATTAATGACAAAAAGGGGGAGTAATATGTATATGAGCATTAATTCATTCACTTTGAATGTGTTAAAATTCATCCACTATTCATTCACTTTGAATGTATTAAATTTAAAATTTTAGCTTGAATGTGTTAAACATGAATATGTTAAGGATTGAAATTTTTAGCATATATGATATGCATTATAAGTTTGGAACTTGTGCCATGATGCACACTCTATGTATGATTGTTTAATACTAATGCTTGGCACACACAAATGGATATATGCTGGCAATTTATCATTTTAATAAGTACAAGCAGAAAACTTAACCTTGAATTGAAAAGACATATTAAAAATGCAAGCATAAATTTAGGGGGAGCAAAATATAGAAATATAAAAAGGATTAAATCTTTAGTCTATTTATTATTGCACATTTCTTGCACATATACTCAAAGTTTTATCATCATCAAAAAGAAGGAGATTATTGACCCCAAGGATTGATTTTGATGAATAACAAAATATTTGAGTATATATTTTAACTAATGAAGTTGATGAGATCATGTTTCAGGATGTATTTTAAAGTATCAAATAAAACATCCATATAAGTGCATTTAAAAATTGATAGAGAAGAGTTGGAGGTATTTGGAAAACAAGGGTTGAAAAAGATATTCCAAAACTAGAATTCAAGAGAAAAACTTTTGGGCAAACTAAAATTTTTTAGTATAAGAAGCCCATGAGTTGACTCAAGATTCGACTTGTTGTTCAGCTCGAGCTGATATATAGACTGGCACATAGAAGTTTCAGAAGGAACAGTCTCGAGCGGAGGCTCTAGTTGACTCAAGATTCTCGAGTCAAAGTCTTAGTAAAAATCTAGAGAATGGTGATTTTAGGGCAAGGTCTCGAGCAGAGGATCGAGTCGACTCAAGGTTCTCAAGTCAAAGTCTTAGGAGAAATACCGAAGATGATAATTTTGAAGCAAAGTTGGACACAGTCTCGAGCAGAGGCTCGACTCGACTCGAGGTCCACAAGCTGAGGATCGGGCAGAGTAAAAAGTCTCGAGTAGAGAAATGAGCAGAGTAAAAGATCTCGAGCTGAGGCTCGAGTCGACTTAAGGTTCGACTCGAGCTCCAATTGCTAGTTTTGTAGATTGTCCAGAACTATGCAGATTGAGTTCAAACAATCATTTTTGCTTCTCCAATGGTCAAATAAGGTTCTCTAACCTACCAAACATAGAAAATTACCTACAAAACATCTGAAGGAAGAGACATGACTATTCATTCATTGAGAGAAATAAAAAGTTAAAAAAAAGAGTCCACAAATCATTGAACAGAGAGCATTCAACTCCCATCTTCAAGAAAAATCAAATCAAGAGATTCCATTCAGTAAGAAGACAAGCTCCAAAGCCTTCAACAAAGAAGATTCCAAAAGGCTTCATTGACTTATTTGCTCATCAAAGAAGTTTTTTGTTCATTTTTGTTGTTTAACTTTTCTCTTTCTTGTAACTTAGCTTCAATAGGATTTTAAAGCTAAGGGGAAGGCTTATCCAAGCTCGAAAAGTGGATTGTAAGCCAAGGGTTGGCTCAGGATTTGATTGTGGTTGGTGAGCTAGTGTAAAAACTAACTAGATTTTAGATAGTGATCCTTGAAAAACTATTCGACTATAATCTTGAAGAGATTATAGTGAAATTTCCAAGTAGGCCTTGGAGAGTGGATGTAGGTGCAAGGGGCACCAAACCACTATAATTTTTTATGTTTGTGATTGTCTTATTTACTTCATTTTTTTTATATTTCTACATTTCTGCATATTTAGAACTAAAGCATACACCATCACATCACTTGTTTTTAAAAAACAGCATCCAACTAGCTTTAAGTTTTGAAAAATCCAATTCACCCTCCCTCTTGGGTTATCTTGCTGGGCAACAGTGAGGTCTCTAGAAGATGGATCTTGGTTATACTTACTCTTGTATATAGATGACATGCTAATAGCATGCAAGAGTAAGGAAGTAGTGCAGAAGTTGAAGAAAGCTTTATCTTGAGAATTTGAGATGAAGGACTTGGGACCTACAAAGTGAAGGAACCAGATCTAGGGTTTTACAGATAGATCTTGAAAACTTTTTCAAGATCTTGCGGTAGAAGACTTAAATAAATTAAATATTTATTTAAATAAATATATAAATATCTAGATCTCAGATCTGTTACATAATCAAGGTATGATTTTAAATCAAAAATTAAAATCAAATAAGAAAGTAAAAGGTTGATCAAATCAACCTAGATCTACACTACATCAAATGCAGGTATGAAGTTAATAGATCAGATCTATTACCTGAGTAAGTTAGATATTCTAACATGCTGATCCAAACTTGAGGATGAAGTCATAAGCCGCACATACGTCTGGCCTCTAGGACATGAGCCTACAATCTTTGATCTAAAGTCCGATGCAGAAAATCAACATAGCATGCTAGTACTATGCCGATCCTTCTTTGACGGTCGATCCGATGCTCCCTTCTTTGAAATTTGGACTTTTCAAAATATGAGAAGGAAGATGAGAGTTTACTAATCTAAGACTCTCTCAGAAAAAAACTCAAAAAAGGAGGAGAGATTGAAAATAAAATAGCCCTAGAAGAAGACCCTCTTCTTCTTCTCTTTTCTCTAACCTAGACACCTAGTTTGGTGCCTATGGAACCCCCACGCCCAAGGACCCTCTTCCTTTGATTTTTGCACACCCCAAACCTCTCCCAAAGCTCTATATTTCATGAAAATATTAAAATAAAATTCATCTAATAAATAGAGAAAAAAAAGAGTCCAAGTTAGATCAAAATCCTAGAGTAGGAATATCCAAATATAGGAAGTTATTGGGGCGCCCAACTCTTGGGCACCTCCTCCATAATTATTGGCGTGGACTAGCAAGGAAGGGTGCACAAAAAAAAATATTATTTTCATGAAATAAGAGAAGAATTAATTAAAAGAGGGGGCGACACTCAAGGAAAGATATTTTGGTCAATAAGGATTCTATCTCATAGAATCCTAAGCAAAACTAACTCCTCTTTTGACTTGGTCTTCCAACAAATTGCCTTATGAAAAAAGAGGAGAGAAAGAGGGCATGAGAAAGCCTTGGGAGTGAAAAATTTTTACGTAAGAAACAAAATAAAAAGGGCATGGGGTGTGAGGATTAAGTGGCACAAGTGTTAGGGAGTCCTAGTCACACTAGGACTCCTATTTTGACTTGGTCAAATAAAATCTTTTAACCAAATAAAATCAAGATTAAACTAATCCAATTAAATAAGATCCTAACTCATTTAAGAACTTAATTAAATCATATTAAATTAGATTTAATTTTAATTTATTTTCTAATCAAATTAGAAAATTAGGTTAATCTGAGTTCTAGTTAAACTAGAACTAGTTCTTCCTTGCACTTGGCTTATCTAATAAACCAATTGAACTTGATCCAATCAAGCCCAAACCAAATATAACTAAATTATATTTAATTATACTTAATCTCAACCTATTTTCTTAATCAAATTAAGTTAATTAGCAATCAATTGCTAATCGATCCTTCTGCAACACTTGTACTAGGTTAAACACCAATCATATTGATTGTTTAACCCTAGAACGATTCTTAATCGTTGATCAACCATCCGATCAGATCATAAGCTCTAATGTGTGTGACCTCATAGGTTTGAACCTAAGTAGCATAAAAATAAATTTTTGTACTAAAGTGGTGCTATCAGCTGGAAAGAGTTCCAAGCAAACTATGATAGCAGATTCCATCATGGAAGCAAAATATATCACTGCATCAAAGACTGCGAAGAAAGCATTCTGGTACAAGAAGTTTGCTGTAGAAATTGGAGTAATGCCATCAGATGCCATTCCTCTATACTGCGACAACAATGATGCCATAGCCCTTGCTAAGGAGCCGAGGTTTAATTAGAAATCCAAGCACATTGAGCGGTGATACCACCTCATTCGCGGTTACCTCGACAAGGGTTACGTCGAGGTCAAGAGAGTTGACTCCACAGACAATGTGGCAGACCCGCTTACAAAGCCGTTGGACCAGTAGAAGATCGAAGCCCACCTTGAGAAGATAGGACTTAGACTTGTAGTCAATTGGCTTTAGGATAAGTAGAAGATTGTTAGATATATGTGCCCTAGAAGCCAGAATTGGTTGATACTTGTAATACACTTCTAGGGACAAAATTATAATTTTGACTAAAATCAATAAAATGGATTATTTTCTATCATATGTGTATTTAGTGTCTATGATACATCCTTTGAGTTAATGGTAATGATAATTCATATTTTCAAGAGTTGAAAATTTAAGACATGAATAATCATTATTAACTCATAAAATTCTCCCGACCATAGGATCATCACGAGGATGGTGATTGATCCAGAAGGTTGGTGTACAATCACTTCTCTTTAGTAGATGAGTCTTGAATTTATGGTGTGGAGACACCGAAGCGAGAGTACAGATACTCGTTAGAGAACGAGGGCATTGAGCGTGACCATCTCGAGTAATCATTAGGAAGTCTACCTTCTCGTTAATGACTGACTCAATGCTGCAGTGGTGTATCTGGTTCTTTGATTTATGATGCATTGGCAGTTCACCTTGAGGGTGTTATAATTTGACTACACTATAACTCGGTCTCCTAGCCATACAGAATCCTAAGGTGTATGTTGGCTATAGCATGTTCATTGTAGGAACTGGATAGCATCAAGATGGAATCTATCTACCTCAGTGGTAGAGGAGCAGCCCTATGATGATCATGAGAATCAAGTCCAGAAGTCCATGGCCATGGCAGAGTGAAATAATAGAAAGAGTTTCTATTTAGGTTTTCACATCGGACTTGAATCGAATGATTACATCATATGACAGAGACTAGGGTTTAACGAGTTCACCTTAACCCTAATCTGATCGGGGCTCAAGATAGAATAACTTAATCACACAGGTAGCTGCACCAAGAGGTTCGCATTCAACTCTGATGGGTTGCCACCATATGCTGCTAGGTGTCACTGGTGGATTTTGAGAGCAATTAGAATGATTTAGATGATCAATCATTCTAGTTGTTCGAATCAGAAGAGTTCTGATCCATCAAAAGGAGTTTTGATGATGTCGATGATAGAGATCATGACATATCCCATTACCATATAGAACTGAACCTAACTAGGTCACACAAACAAGGGTTTGAATCTGGTGATCATCAATTGAACTAATCCAGTTCAATTGATCTAAATGAGATTCAATTAGGTTCAAGAAAATCATGCTAGCACTCGATTGAACCTAACGTTCTTCTTTTACTATCATAAATAGTTGTCCTGACTGAGCCAAAGGAGTTTGTGTTCATTTAGAGGCCTTCACCTAGTCTGACTGGAGCCTATCCAGGTCACAAAAGGGTTGTCTTATTTTATAAGACAATACCTACCATTTTTGGTCACCTGCCATTTCTCATCCTTTGACTTTGGTCAAAAGTTAACCTTTGACTGGTCAAACATTGAGCATTGACACTTTGACTTTTGTCCATGTATCACGCACTTATTAGAGAGCTGATGGGGGCCTGTCCCCCTACCAGAATCTGGTAAGGAGGAGGGCGCACGCCACCCTTGGCGTCAGCCCAAGCTGGAGGCGCCTAGGAGTCCCTGTTGGATAGGGACTCCATCTTCTTTTTGGATTTCGATTAGAATTCTCTTAAGAACCAAGTTTGACTGATCTTAGGCGCCATCTAAGGAGGAATCCAAGGGACTCTATTCCCACCAATCAGATTTAGATCTGATTTCACAAAGGGTTGTGATTGGTTGGGAAGAAGAGGAGTTGGATCATGCTTAGTCTATAAATAAGACCCTCCACCCAACTCAAAGTGCAATTGAGATTTCCATGCCCCAAGGCTGCCTTTCCTCTCCTCCTCCATGCCTAAGCATCTTCTCCCTCTCCTCTCCATGTCCAAAAGTATTTTGGGTTCTTGGTTGGTGCAATCCAGATGAGAGAAAGATGACTAAAAGCTAGAAGACTGCGCTGCTACAAAGGACAACTGCTGATCTTCGAAAGGCATTTTGAAGATCCTTTAGATCAGATCTAGATCTGATTTTTAGAGATGTGATAGAGAAGAAGAGGATCTCTAGATTTAGTCTGAGTGGATATCGATAGAGGCCAGGCACTTGCATGGCTAGGTCCAGAACCTTTCTCTGCTTACAGGATCATCAACGGATAATAGGATTATCCTACATCAAGATAAATTCAATTTGATTTAATTTATTTAGATTTTATTTTTATTATTAGAATAATAAGGATCAGATCTAAAACATCCCAAATCTAATTAGGATCAAAAAAATAATTTAAAATATATCTCTTGATTTGATCAGATCTGAACGAACCTGATCTGAAAAATCAGGATTTTTCTTTACTAGCAATGATATATGATGGTCGGATAGGTCGAATGTATAGAACACCATCCTTAGAACCCATGCGGATATAGTTTCCGTATAATTCATCCCCTTGACCACAATGCTCATAGGACACCTCAGAGTTCAACTATCAACTTTGATCAGGTTGTCCATATTGTATTTCAAAATATCAAATCCATCTGATGGATTATCCTGGCCAAGAT
This sequence comes from Cocos nucifera, assembly GCA_006176705.1. Lineage (NCBI taxonomy): Eukaryota > Viridiplantae > Streptophyta > Magnoliopsida > Arecales > Arecaceae > Cocos > Cocos nucifera. The sequence continues at coordinate 81,102 of QRFJ01002568.1, read as the reverse complement.
TTTGCTATATTGAAATTCAGTGATACATTCTTCTCCAACTCTTGGAGTGGTCAAATTCCATCTTGATCACACTCCAACTTCGTAAGTACTTGACTGTGCCCAGAAGCCTTCCATTACTGAATTAGAAATTCAGTTAGTCCAGTACCAAAGCACAGTGAATTGCTTGCAAGTCACTGAGGTGATCTCAGGTTTAGGGATACTTATACCTATATCCCATCAGAGACATTCTCGATAATAGAATGCTCTGGAGTTGATCATATTCAATGATGATGTATCCATACATCTCATCTGTATGCCATACCAGTGTCTCCACACTTCTTGATTAAGAGGACAACCAATCTATATGGTATATAGCGATCTATGCTCGATAGATACTGTTGTCCTAATTAACAACCTATCATTTGATCATGAACAAATTTAAGGACTAATCGATAAATCTTTTCTTTATCAAAACTAAATAGTCCTAAGGACTTCATCACAATAATGGAGTTTATTAGAAGATGTAAACTTATGATGAAAAAGATGTCAAAATATTTTTATTAATTAATAAATTAATTATAATTATAAAAATAGCTTAACCATCAATAGGCTGATAATTGGCTTTGGAACATAATTTCCAACAACTCCCAATGTCCTAAAGCCACTTGGCACAGTATCTAATATCCATCTTTAACTTATGATTGTCGACTCCTTGATTGCCAGGCTTTAGTGAAGGGGTCGGCTAGGTTCTCCTTTTCATCGATCTTCTGAAGGTCGACATCACCATGATCCATGATTTCACGAACCAAATGAAAGTGGCATAGAATGTCCTTTATCCGTTTGGTGTGCCTTTAGTTCTTTTGCTTGAGCTATGGTGCCAGTGTTGTCATAGTAGAGCAGGACTGGACCATCAGGAGGATGCTACTCCGAGCTTGTGATGAACTTTCTCAACCACACAGCTTTTCTTTACTGCATTTGATACTGCCATGTACTCTACTTCGTAAATAGAGTCAGCACTGTATGCTACTTAAAACTTTTCCAGTAGATGGCTTCACTATTTAGAGTAAAGATATACCCTGACACACTTTTACTATCATCATGGTCAGATTGAAAGCTGGAGTCTGTAATCCCCACAAGCTTCAGATCTGACTCACCATAACCAACCATTGATCCTTAGTATTTCTCAAATACTTAAGGATGGTTTTAACCACCTTTCAATGATTTTCTCCAGGGTCAGACTGGTATCTACTCACCACTCCTAGTGAGTATGCCATGTCTGATCTCGTACATGTCATTGCATACATAATAGACCATACTGCCGAAGCATATGAGATTCTACTCAATATACTCTCTCTCTAGAAGTTGTCGAACAATCCTTCTTAGAGAGAAATTTCTTGGCCTATCGAAAGATAGCCCTATTTGAAATTCTCCATGCTGAACCTCTTCAGCACAGTTTCTATGTACGTAGACTGAGATATACCAAGCATCCTTTTTAGATCTAATCTCTATAGATCTTCATCCCTAGGATATAGGATGCTTCATCCAAATCCTTCATGGAGAACTGTAATGACAACCAGACTTTTTATCTTTGTAGTGCAGGGATATCATTCTCGATTAAGAGAATGTCATCTACATACAAAATAAGGAATAGTACTGCTGGACCATTTACCCATTGTAAATGCAGGATTCTTCTCCATCGTCTAATGAAGCATATGTTTTGATCACATTTATCAAAACAACATGTTCCAACTCTGAGATGCCCACTTCAATCCAAAATGGATCTCTGAAGCTTGCACCACCTTGGACCTCTTCTATGGATGTGAACCCTTCAGGTTTGTATCATATACACCTCTTGGTTAGCTCTCCATTTAGGAAATCCATCTTCACATCCATTTGCCAGATCTCATAGTCTAGTGGACAACTATGCAAGCATTATCCAAATGGATTTGAGCATTGCCACTAGAGAATATCTCGTCATAGGTCAATACCATAACATTGGCGATATCCCTTGACAACCAGATGGACTTTATAGATCTTTCAGCTTTCCATCTGCGCCTCTTTTTCTTTGAATACCCAATTTACACCCAATGGGTTTAATCCCTTCAGGTAGATCAACTAATTCCATACATTATTGACCTTCATGAAATCAATTTGGATCTCATGGCTTCTAGCCATTTTTCAGAGTCGGGTCTCTACATCGCATCCATATAAATGATCAAGTTCTCATCATTCTCATCGAGTTCGATGGGATCACCATCCTGGAACAAGAATCCATGGTATCTATCCGGATGGCGCGGTACTCTAACCAGATTGCCTTAATGGTGCAGGTTCACTAGGCTTCAGATCTGATCTGATCAAATCTGACTTAGGTTCAACATTCTATATTGGACTTTTTACCTATTGAACTCATCAAGTTCAACCTTAGAGGTAACAGTTCTTCACCATGGGAATTTTTTTTTCAAAAAGATGTCCTAAGACCGATGAACACCTTTTGTTCATTAGCATGTAGAAATAGTACCTTGGTCTCTTTTTGGGTACCCTATGAATGTACACTTGTCAGAACCTAGGTCCCTAAGTTGGTCTATAATTAATGTTTAATATAAGTCGGACACCCCCAAATCCTAAGGTGTGAAAGTGCTAGTTTACGCCCTATCTATAGTCTCATATAGTCTCTCATGGAGATCCTTTATGTCTATTATTTCTGTCAATAGGATATCGTGTGTATGGCTTAGTTGTAGTATTTACTTGAAGCTGATTTATCCTCTATGATGACATAAATCTTTGCTCGAATCTATTATAGATACTAGTCATTTGAGTGCATATCCTCAGAAGATATCGGCAAGCGGCAAAATCCTCATCATGGATCGACCATGTCTAATAAAGTCTGATTTCTCTTTCAGACATACCTTTGCTTGAGTCTAGGAGGAAGTCCTATTGGATAGAATTCCATTCTCTCCTAGATATGTGAAAAAACTCATCAGAAAGGTATTCTCTCCTCGGTCAGATCAAAGAATTTTAAATACTCTTTCCAGTTTATTTTTCTGCGTCACTATCGAAATTATGTGAATATTCAAAGAATCTGACTTGCTGTTTATAGATAGACTAAGTCCAGTATTTGATAGATCATCTGTGAAAGTGATGAAGTAACATATCCCCTCTGGCACTTATGCTCATTGGTCCACATACATCAGTATGTACTAGATCTAAGAGCTGATTGGCTCTCTCATCTTTTCAGTAAAAGGTGATTTGGTCATTTTACCAAGAAGACGGGACTCATAGGTTGGAAGTGATTCACAATCATTGACTTCGAGGATTTTCTCTTGAGTCAACCTGTTTATCCTATTCTTGTTTATATGACCTTGCCTATAGTGCCATAAGTAGATATCGATACACTATCTAATAGAGGGTGCTTGCCAGTAGAATAGACTACATTAATAGATTGTGATGACATATATACAGCATTGTTCAATTGTCCATAGAAAGCAGTAACACCATTCACAAATGGCATTACAAACTCGTTTCTTTATTGAAATTTCATAATTGTTCATGACCAATAAGATCTACAGAAAGGATATTTAAAAAGAAACTAGATGAAATGACAATCACTAAAGAATAATGGTATGAGATTCAAATACAAGTTTCAAAATTTCTAAAGTTAGAACTGGAACTGATTTTCTATCTCCAACATTTAGGAATCTCTCATCTTGCTCTATCTTCTACTGACCTACATTCCTACAACGAATTGCAAATATGGTAAGAGCTATTGATACTTAATACCCAGTCAGTAATATCACAAATAGAAAAATTATAAAGAAGTTATAATATAAATACTTGCTTAGCAATAGCTTGCTTCTTTCTCTCCCTATTTGGATCCAAGGAGGCAATGTACTGAGGACAGTTCCTCTTCCAGTGCCCTTGCTTCTTGCAAAAGAGTATTCAATTTGACTCTTATAAGGCTTGATCTTCCTTGTCTGGTCTTGCACTGATGTCCTAGCCTGAACTTGCACCTTCTTTATTTTCTTCTTCTTGTTCTTCTTTTCTTTCCTAACGGGTTGAGAACTAGAAGATAACCTCCTCAACTAAGTTCACCGACTCTTTATGGAGCTGGTTGATCCTTCTCAAAGTTCCTGAAGTAATCCCATTAGCCATGGTAGTTTACTTCAAGCTTTGTCATTCTATAATGAGTAAGAAAAGGGAGATAGGACTTTGGCAATGAGTTCAGTAATTGCATCTTTCCCAAGTTGTTCATGCAAGAGAAAGTCGAGTTTGCTCAAGCACTCTATCAGCTTGATCATAATACAGTATATGATCAGTAGTAGAGTCTCCACCTCCGCGCATCCTGACGTTGAAGATGGTGTAACTACTTTATGCTCTCAATGTCATCGGGTGTGCCAAAAGAATCCTCTAACACTTGGAGCATTTCATTTTTGCTGAGCTATCTCAATCTAGATGATTGAACTCATCGCTCATCATAGCCAGCATAATGCAGACACCGCTGGTTTGATCACTGAGCCATTTTGATAAGTGTCTCTGACTGTTCCACATGTATTGCAAGCTGGCTCCTTCAGGTGCAGAATCCGTCAGCACATATAGGATCCTGTCATGCTCTAGGACAATCTTTAACTTTTGGTACCAGCTACTAAAGTTGGATCCCACCACCTTTCACTGTCCAATAATGATCAGAGTGATAGGAAAGTGACCATGTCTGCACAAAGAAAATTAAAATCTAATAGTAATTAAATTTATTAAACCTAAAGATTTGGACTTTAATCAAAAGGTTTCTTCCACTATTTTTATTCGAATTGGTAGCCTCTACCTCTAATTCGAGAAATTATCCAATTATCTATTTCTTAGTGGATACTAGAATTCTACATAGACTGTACATGAGCCCAACTTTGGGTTGGCCTATTAATGTACATTTCACTAGAGATAGGTTCATACCACCTATTTTTTCAAATAATTTTCAAGTAATTAAATTTGCCCCAAGCCTGATAAGTTGGCTTTGGCTTTCTTAGAAAAGGGTCCAATTAATCCAACCTTAACATGACCATACTTGGCCCATCTAACCATTGAATGATCCAAGCCCAACTTTGGTTGGCCCACCTAACACCCATTTAGAAAGATGTATCAAGAGATCATATAATGAATGATAATTCCATCAATCGATAAGCACCAGACCTTTGGGCCTCAATGATTATCCAAATGATGGACTCATTATCTATCCACTTTAAATGGGAGGCTATGATCTAGTTATCATATAACTATTTCATTTTAGGGACCTAATAATTTTAGAAGGATTTATTTATAGAAGTGAGTAAGGTCAGATTAACCAGCTTGTCATGATCCTCCACTAACTTCACCAAGTCAGCTTAAGGGACACCATTAATAGGCCGGTTTAGGAGCACCTAAATCAGTCAAACTGATTTACCTAGCTGGCATGGTCAGCTCGAATAGTTAAGTGATCTGATCAAAATATAATCTCACTAAGAGGCTAGGAAAGTTCGATCAGTGAAGGGTCCGCCAAGCTTGCCTTAGACACCACAAAAAATGACCAAGGTAAGCGAGCTTGCCAATTAAAAATCATTGGTTTGTGTTTAACCTTAGATACCAACTGATTAATTAGTTTTCAATTAGATCAACCTAATAGTTCATTGCTAGATACGTAGCCAAGAATCAAGTCCATTCTTGGATCTTGTTAAAGACATGGACTGACCAACTAACAACTATTACAAATTGATCTAGAGAATCTTAACCTAATCTAGAGTAACAATGATTAGATTTAGTCAATTCTCTAATTAAGTCCCATTCTTTAATCTAACCCTTGAGTTAACCATTAAATGACCTATTTCCACAGACCCATTAACCCTAAAGTGTTTATGGATTCATGTCATAGGTTTCTTTCAATTTACAATCCTAAGAACCTAATCAACAACTTCTATTCTTAATTAAGTTTTTGGGCTGAGGGTTTGGGGTTGACTGTTTCGAAAAATAGTTTTCCATATTTGTAAAATATTTTTACAACATGGCTTCTATCACCAAGTTTGCATATTTGATTCATAATTAAATATGCAGAGTAAAATAACAATAAATATTACTTTAGATCTAATCTAAATAGTTCATATAATTGAAAAGTTTCAAATAATAATTAATTATTATTTTTCTAGATCAAGATCTAATATATTTATGATGATAAAAATTAGATTAAATATTTTTAAAATCAGATCATAAATTTTTAGATTTTAATATGCTAAAATTTATGATCAATATTTTAGATCTAAGCACTGTACAGGGCAGCCTAATTCACCGTAAGGGATATAATCTTACAACAGGATAACCTATGACAGTCATGCAATTAAAATAATTTTATTTTTAGATCTTTAAAATATTTTAAATTTATTAAATTTAAATAATAAAGATTAGATAAATTAAATAAATTTATGAATTAAGAGTCAGATCATCATTGAAATTAGGGTAACCTATTCACTGTAAGGGTAAACTTACAGCAGGACAAATCTTATGGCAGTTCAATGAGATCTAAATTTTTTTTTAAAAATTTTAAAAATTTAAATAAATTAGTTTTAAATTAGATCTAATCTTAAAGAATAATTTTTAAATATATATAAAAATTATGTAATAAAATCTTTGCTCTGATACCAATGATTACCATCTGGTTTAGACTTAGTTTTGAAAGACTGTTATTATGTGCCTGCAGCTAGCAGGAATTTGATTTCTATTTCATGCTTAGCACTAGAAGGCTATGTGATTACCTTCTTTAAGGACCATTGTAACATTCTTTATGAAAGAAATAAAATTGCAAATGGTTTCCTTATTAACGATCTTTATCAGCTACATATTGATGTACCTATTCTAACTATCGAGCAAAACATGAATGCCAAACGACCTAGGGATAGTCCAAACGACAGATATCTATGGCACCTGAGATTAGGTCATATAGCAGAAGATAGGATCAACAAATTGGAGAAAAATGGGCTATTGAGTCCATTGACTTTCGAGTCATATCCAACTTATGAATCTTGTCTTCCAAGGCAAAATGACTAAACTCCCTTTTGTAGGACATGGGGAAAGGGCCACAGATCTCCTTGCCCTAGTACATACTGATGTGTGCGGCCCATTTGATGTGCCGGCTAGAGGCAATTTTGTCTACTTCATTACCTTTACCGATGATCTGTCTAGGTATGGGTATGTGTATCTTATGAGACACAAGTCTGAAGCTTTTGAAAAGTTCAAAGAATTCAGACATGAAGTAGAAAAACAAACTGAAAAACCCATTAAGGTTCTTCGATCAGATCGAGGAGGTGAATACCTTAGCCGAAAATTCCTAGACTATCTCAAGGAAAATGGCATAGTCTCTCAATGGACTCCACCAGGAACACCTCAACTCAATGGGATTTCAGAATGGAGAAATCGGACTCTATTGGATATGGTCCGATCCATGATGAGCTTCACAGACCTCCCTGATTTTCTTTGGGGACATTCATTGTTAACTTCAATTTATCTACTGAATAGGGTTCCCTCTAAAACCGTTCCTACCACACCGTATGAGATATGGCATGGTAAGAAACCAAGTCTGAGTCATCTCAGAATTTGGGGTTGTCCGGCTCATGTCAAAAGACAACAAGCGGACAAGTTAGAGTTTAGGTCCTTCAGAGCTCGATTCATAGGATATCCTAAAGAGTCATTAGGATACTATTTCTACATTCCAGAAGACCACAATGTGATTGTGAGTCGACATGCCATCTTTCTTGAAAAATAGTTTATTCAAGATAGCGGCATTGGAAAGCAGATTAAGCTTGATGAGAAAGTCTCACAAGTACAACGAGCTAAGGACCAATTGGAACCAAATCAGGTTGAGCCAATAAGAACACTACCTCCTCCACCTCGTAGATCGAAAAGAGTTTTCCATCCTCCTGAAAGATACTTAGGTATTATTTCAGAGTAGCCTCATGGTGATGGTGATGATCCCAAAACCTACAATGAGGCGATATCAGATATCGACTCTGAGAAATGGCTAGAGGCAATGCAGTCAGAAATTGACTCGATGCACTCAAACCAAGTCTGGACCTTGGTAGATCCACCAGAAGGTATAGTACCTATTGGGTGTAAATGGATCTTCAAGAGAAAGATTGGTGCAGATGGAAATGTGGAGACATTCAAGGCTAGACTAGTGGCAAAAGGTTATAGTCAACGCGAAGGCATTGACTATCAGGATACCTTTTTCTCCAGTGGCTATGCTAAAATCCATCCGCACATTGCTTGCCATTGCAGCCTATTTCGATTATGAAATATGGCAAATGGATGTGAAAATGGCATTCTTAAATGGATATCTTGAGGAAGATATCTATATGGAACAGCCGCTAGGTTTCACATCCAGTGATACTGATCACAAGGTTTGCAAGCTGCAAAGGTCCATATATGGACTTAAGCAAGCATCTCGGAGCTGGAACACTCATTTCAATGATGTGATCAAAATGTTTGGTTTCATCAAAAATGAAGAGGAACCGTGTGTCTTCAAAAAGGTCAGTGGGAGCGCTGTTGTCTTCCTCGTATTGTACGTGGATGACATCCTCCTTATTGGGAATGATATTCCCATGATTGACAACAGTCAAAATATGGTTGTCCAAGGAATTCTCCATGAAAGACCTAGGTGAAGCATCCTTTATTCTAGGAATTAAGGTCTATAGGGATAGACCGAATAGGATGCTAGGACTTTCACAGAAGATGTACATAGAGGAAAGTACTAAAGAGGTTTAGTATGGAAAACTCTAAGAGGGGATTAATACCCTTCAGACATGGTATTCATCTTTCCAAGAAGATGTGCCCTAGCACACCTGAGGAAATAGAACGCATGAGCAAGATCCCTTATGCTTCTGCAATAGGGAGCCTCATGTATGCCATGCTATGTACACGACCTGATATAGCCCATGCTGTGAGTGTCACAAGCAGATATCAGTCAAATCCAGGTGAAGAACACTGGACTTCTGTGAAATGTATCCTTAAGTACTTGAGAAGAACTAAGGATATGATGTTGGTCTTTGGTAATGGAGAACTCCAAGTCCAGGGATACACAGACTCGGATTTCATGTCCGATATAGATGATCGAAAGTCGACATCTGGGAGTCTGTTTGTGTGCAATGGTGGTGCTGTCAGCTGGAAGAGTTCCAAGCAAACTATGATAGCAGATTCCACCATGGAAGCAGAATATATCGCTGCATCAGAGGCTGCGAAGGAAGCATTCTGGTACAAGAAGTTTGCTGCAGAAATTGGAGTAATGCCATCAGATGCCATTCCTCTATACTGCGACAACAATGGTGCCATAGCCCTTGTTAAGGAGCCGAGGTCTCACCAGAAATCCAAGCACATTGAGCGGCGATACCACCTCATCCGCGATTACCTCGAGAAGGGTTACGTCGAGGTCAAGAGAGTTAACTCCACAGATAATGTGGCAGACCCACTTACAAAGCCGTTGGGCCAGCAGAAGATCGAAGCCCACCTTGAGAAGATGGGACTTAGACTTGTAGCCAATTGGCTTTAGGACAAGTGGGAGATTGTTAGATATATGTGCCCTAGAAGCCAGAATTGGCTGACACTTGTAATACACTTCTAGGGGCAAAATTATAATTTTGACTATAATCAATAAAATGGGTTATTTTCTATCACATATGTGTATTTAGTGTCTGTGATACATCCTTTGAGTTAATGGTAATGATAATTCATATTTTCAAGAGTTGAAAATTTAAGACATGAATAATCATTATTAACTCATAAAATGCTCCCGACCATAGGATCATCACGAGGATGGTGATTGATCCGGAAGGTTGGTGTACAATCGCTTCTCTTTAGTAGATGAGTCTTGAGTCTACGGTGTGGAGACACCGGAGCGAGAGTACAGGTACTCGTTAGAGAACGAGGGCACTGAGCGTGACCACCTCGAGTAGTCATTAGGAAGTCTACCTTCTCGTCAATGACTGACTCGATGCTGCAGTAGTGTGTCTGGTTCTTTGACCTGAGGTGCATCGGCAGTTCACCTTGAGGGTGTTATAGTTTGACTACACCATTACTCGGTCTCCTAGCCATATGGAATCCCTGAGGTGTATGTTGGCTATAGCATGTTCATTGTAGGAACTGGATTGCATCAAGATGGAATCTATCTACCTCGGTGGTAGAGGAGCAGCCCTATGATGATCATGAGAATCAAGTCCAGAAGCCATGGCCATGGCAGAGTGAAATAATAGAAAGAGTTTCTATTTAGATTTTCACATCGGACTTGAATCGAATGATTACATCATATGACAGAGAACTAGGGTTTGACGAGTTCACCTTAACCCTAATCTGATCGGGGCTCAAGATAGAAGAACTTAATCACACAGGTAGCTGCACCAAGAGGTTCGCATTCAGCTCTGATGGGTTGCCACCATATACTGCTAGGTGTCACTGGTGGATTTTGGGAGCAATTAGAATGATTTAGATGATCGATCATTCTAGCTGTTCGAATCAGAAGAGTTCTGATCCATCGAAAGGAGTTTCGATGATGTCGATGATAGAGATCATGACATATCCCATTACCATACAGAACTGAACCTAACTGGGTCACACAAACAAGGGTTTGAATCTGGTGATCATCAATTGAACTGATCCAGTTCAATTGATCTGAATGAGATTCAATTAGGTTCAAGAAAATCGTGCTAGCACTCGATTGAACCTAACGTTCTTCTTTTACTATCATAAATAGTTGTCCTGACTGAGCCAAAGGAGTTTGTGCTCAATCAGAGGCCTTCACTATGGTCTGACTGGAGCTTGTCCAAGTCAGAAAAGGTTGTCTTATTTTGTAAGACAATTACCTGCCATTTTTGGTCACCTGCCATTTCTCGTCCTTTGACTTTGGTCAAAAGTTGACCTTTGACTGGTCAAATGTTGACCATTGACACTTTGACTTTTGTCCACATGTGTCATGCACCTATTGGAGAGCTGGTGGGGGCCTTGTCCCCCTACCAGAACCTGGCAAGGAGGAGGGCGCACGCCACCCTTGGCGTGTGCCCAAGTTGGAGGCGCCTAGGAGTCCCTGTTGGACAGGGACTCCATCTCCTTTTTGGATTCCAATTAGAGTTCTCCTAAGAACCAACTTTGACTGGTCTTAGGCACCCTCTAAGGAGGAATCCAGGGGACTCTATTCCCACCAATCAGATTTAGATCTGATTTCACAAAGGGTTGTGATTGGTTGGGAAGAAGAGGAGTTGGATCACAGCTTAGTCTATAAATAAGACCCTACGCCCAACTCAAAGTGTAATTGAGATTTCCATGCCCCAAGGCTGCCTCTCCTCTCCTCCTCCATGCCAAAGCCATCCTTCTCCCTCTCCTCTCCATGTCCAAAAGTAGTTTTGGATTCTTGGTTGGTGCAATCCAGATGAGAGAAAGGCGACTGAAAGCTAGAAGGCTGCGCTGCTGCAAAGGACAACTGCTGATCTTCAAAAGGAGTTTTGAAGATCCTCCAGATCAGATCCAGATCTAATTTTTGGAGATGTGATAGAGAAGAAGAGGATCTCTAGATCCAGCCTGAGTGGATACGGTAGAGGCCAGGCACTTGCGTGGCTAGATCCAGAACCTTCCGCTGCTTACAGGATCATCAACGGATAATAGGATTACCCTACATCAAGATAAATTAAATTTGATTTAATTTATTTAGATTTTATTTTTATTATTAGAATAATAAGAATCAGATCTAAAATATCCCAGATCTAATTAGGATCAAAGAAAAAAATTTTGAAATATATCTCTTGATCTTGATCAGATCTGAACGAACCTGATCCGAAAAATCAGGATTTTTCTTTACTAGCAATGATATATGATGGTCGGATAGGTCGAATGTATAGAACACCATCCTTAGAACCCATGCGGATATAGTTTCCGTATAATTCATCCCCTTGACCACAATGCTCATAGGACACCTCAGAGTTCAACTATCAACTTTGATCAGGTTGTCCATATTGTATTTCAAAATATCAAATCCATCTGATGGATTATCCTGGCCAAGATTTTGCTATATTGAAATTCAGTGATACATTCTTCTCCAACTCTTGGAGTGGTCAATTCCATCTTGATCACACTCCAACTTCGTAAGTACTTGACTGTGCCCAGAAGCCTTCCATTACTGAATTAGAAATTCAGTTAGTCCAGTACCAAAGCACAGTGAATTGCTTGCAAGTCACTGAGGTGATCTCAGGTTTAAGGGATACTTATACCTATATCCCATCAGAGACATTCTCGATAATAGAATGCTCTGGAGTTGATCATATTCAATGATGATGTATCCATACATCTCATCTGTATGCCATACCAGTGTCTCCACACTTCTTGATTAAGAGGACAACCAATCTATATGGTATATAGCGATCTATGCTCGATAGATACTGTTGTCCTAATTAACAACCTATCATTTGATCATGAACAAATTTAAGGACTAATCGATAAATCTTTTCTTTATCAAAACTAAATAGTCCTAAGGACTTCATCACAATAATGGAGTTTATTAGAAGATGTAAACTTATGATGAAAAAGATGTCAAAATATTTTTATTAATTAATAAATTAATTATAATTATAAAATAGCTTAACCATCAATAGGCTGATAATTGGCTTTGGAACATAATTTCCAACAACTCCCACATGTCCTAAAGCCACTTGGCACAGTATCTAATATCCATCTTTAACTTATGATTGTCGAACTCCTTGATTGCCAGGCTTTAGTGAAGGGGTCGGCTAGGTTCTCCTTTTCATCGATCTTCTGAAGGTCGACATCACCATGATCCATGATTTCACGAACCAAATGAAAGTGGCATAGAATGTCCTTTATCCGTTGGTGTGCCTTTAGTTCTTTTGCTTGAGCTATGGTGCCAGTGTTGTCATAGTAGAGCAGGACTGGACCATCAATGGAGGATGCTACTCCGAGCTTGGTGATGAACTTTCTCAACCACACAGCTTTCTTTACTGCATTTGATACTGCCATGTACTCTACTTCGTAAATAGAGTCAGCCACTGTATGCTACTTAAAACTTTTCCAGTAGATGGCTTCACTATTTAGAGTAAAGATATACCCTGACACACTTTTACTATCATCATGGTCAGATTGAAAGCTGGAGTCTGTAATCCCCACAAGCTTCAGATCTGACTCACCATAAACCAACCATTGATCCTTAGTATTTCTCAAATACTTAAGGATGGTTTTAACCACCTTTCAATGATTTTCTCCAGGGTCAGACTGGTATCTACTCACCACTCCTAGTGAGTATGCCATGTCTGATCTCGTACATGTCATTGCATACATAATAGACCATACTGCCGAAGCATATGAGATTCTACTCATATACTCTCTCTCTAGAAGTTGTCGAACAATCCTTCTTAGAGAGAAATTTCTTGGCCTATCGAAAGATAGCCCTATTTGAAATTCTCCATGCTGAACCTCTTCAGCACAGTTTCTATGTACGTAGACTGAGATATACCAAGCATCCTTTTAGATCTATCTCTATAGATCTTCATCCCTAGGATATAGGATGCTTCATCCAAATCCTTCATGGAGAACTGTAATGACAACCAGACTTTTATTCTTTGTAGTGCAGGGATATCATTCTCGATTAAGAGAATGTCATCTACATACAAAATAAGGAATAGTACTGCTGGACCATTTACCCATTTGTAAATGCAGGATTCTTCTCCATTCTTAATGAAGCCATATGTTTTGATCACTTTATCAAAACACATGTTCCAACTCTGAGATGCCCACTTCAATCCATAAATGGATCTCTGAAGCTTGCACACCTTGGACTCTTCTATGGATGTGAACCCTTCAGGTTGTATCATATACACCTCTTTGGTTAGCTCTCCATTTAGGAAATCCATCTTCACATCCATTTGCCAGATCTCATAGTCTAGGTGGACAACTATTGCAAGCATTATCCAAATGGATTTGAGCATTGCCACTAGAGAGAATATCTCGTCATAGTCAATACCATAACATTGGCGATATCCCTTGACAACCAGATGGACTTTATAGATCTTCAGCTTTCCATCTGCGCCTCTTTTTCTTTTGAATACCCATTTACACCCAATGGGTTTAATCCCTTCAGGTAGATCAACTAATGTCCATACATTATTGACCTTCATGAAATCAATTTTGGATCTCATGGCTTCTAGCCATTTTTCAGAGTCGGGTCTCTACATCGCATCCATATAAATGATCAAGTTCTCATCATTCTCATCGAGTTCGATGGGATCACCATCCTGGACCAAGAATCCATGGTATCTATCCGGATGGCGCGGTACTCTACCAGATTGCCTTAATGGTGCAGGTTCACTAGGCTTCAGATCTGATCTGATCAAATCTGACTTAGGTTCAACATTCTATATTGGACTTTTTACCTATTGAACTTCATCAAGTTCAACCTTAGAGGTAACAGTTCCTTCACCATGGAATTTTTTTTTCAAAAAGATTGTCCTAAGACCGATGAACACCTTTTGTTCATTAGCATGGTAGAAATAGTATCCTTTGGTCTCTTTTGGGTATCCTATGAATGTACACTTGTCAGACCTAGGTCTAAGTTTGTCTATAATTAACTGTTTAATATAAGTCGGACACCCCCAAATCCTAAGGTGTGAAAGTGCTAGTTTACGCCCTATCTATATCTCATATGAGATTTTAACTACAGACTTACTTGGAATCCTATTTAATAGATAACAAGTCAATTTGAGTGCATATCCTCAGAAGGATATCGGCAAGCTGGCAAATCCCATCATGGATCGAACCATGTCTAATAAAGTCTGATTTCTTCTTTCAGACATACCATTATGCTGTGATGTTCTAGGAGGAGTCCATTGGGATAGAATTCCATTCTCTCCTAGATATGTGAAAAACTCATCAGAAAGGTATTCTTCTCCTCGGTCAGATCAAAGAATTTTAATACTCTTTCCAGTTTATTTTTCTGCGTCACTTCGAAATTATTTGAATATTTCAAAAGAATCTGACTTATGTTTTATCAGATAGACATATCCATATTTGGATAGATCATCTGTGAAAGTGATGAAGTAGACATATCCACCTCTGGCACTTATGCTCATTGGTCCACATACATCAGTATGTACTAGATCTAAGAGCTGATTGGCTCTCTCATCTTTTTCAGTAAAAGGTGATTTGGTCATTTTACCAAGAAGACGGGACTCATAGGTTGGAAGTGATTCACAATCATTGACTTCGAGGATTTTCTCTTGAGTCAACCTGTTTATCCTATTCTTGTTTATATGACCTTGCCTATAGTGCCATAAGTAGATATCTGATACACTATCTAATAGAGGGTGCTTGCCAGTAGAATAGACTACATTAATAGATTGTGATGACATATATACAGCATTGTTCAATTGTCCATAGAAAGCAGTAACACCATTCACAATGGCATTACAAACTCGTTTCTTTATTGAAATTTCATAATTGTTCATGACCAAAAGATCTACAGAAATGATATTTAAAAAGAAACTAGGATAGAAATGACAATCACTAAGAATAATGGTATGAGATTCAAATACAAGTTTCAAAATTTCTAAAGTTAGAACTGGAACTGATTTTCTATCTCCAACATTTAGGAATCTCTCATCTTGCTCTAATCTTCTACTGACCTACAATTCCTACAACGAATTGCAAATATGGTAAGAGCTATTGATATCTAATACCCAGTCAGTAATATCACAAATAGAAAAATTATAAGAAGTTATAATATAAATACCTTGCTTAGCAATAGCTTGCTTCTTTCTCTACCTATTTGGATCCAAGGAGGCAATGTACTGAGGACAGTTCCTCTTCCAGTGCCCTTGCTTCTTGCAAAAGAAGTATTCAATTTGACTCTTATCAGGCTTGATCTTCCTTGTCTGGTCTTGCACTGATGTCCTAGCCTGAACTTGCACCTTCTTTATTTTCTTCTTCTTGTTCTTCTTTTCTTTCCTAACGGGTTGAGAACTAGAAGATAAACCTTCCACTAAGTTCACCGACTCTTTATGGAGCTGGTGATCCTTCTCAAAGTTCTGAAGTAATCCCATTAAGCCATGGTAGTTTACTTCAAGCTTTGTCATTCTATAATGAGTAAGAAAAGGGAGATAGGACTTTGGCAATGAGTTCAGTATTGCATCTTTCCCAAGTTGTTCATGCAAGAGAAAGTCGAGTTTGCTCAAGCACTCTATCAGCTTGATCATATACAGTATATGATCAGTGATAGAGTCTCCATCCCGCATTCTGACGTTGAAGATGGTGTAACTAGTCTTATGCCTCTCAATGTCATCGGGTGTGCCAAAAGAATCCTCTAACACTTGGAGCATTTCATTTTGCTGAGCTATCTCAAATCTATGATTGAACTCATCGCTCATCATAGCCAGCATAATGCAGCACACCGTGGTTTGATCACTGAGCCACTTTTGATAAGTGTCTCTGACTGTTCCACATGTATTGACAGCTGGCTCCTCAGGTGCAGAATCCGTCAGCACATATAGGATCCGTTCATGCTCTAGGACAATCTTTAACTTTTGGTACCAGCTACTAAAGTTGGATCCCACCAACTTATCACTGTCCAATAATGATCAGAGTGATAGGAAAGTGACCATGTCTGCACAAAGAAAAATTAAAATCTAATTAGTAATTAATTTATTAAACCTAAAGATTTGGACTTTAATCAAAAGGTTTCTTCCACTATTTTATTCGAATTGGTAGCCTCTACCTCTAATTCGAGAAATTATCCTAATTTCTTAGTGGATACTAGAATCTACATAGACTGTACATGAGCCCAACTTTGGTTGGCCTATTCATGTACATCTAAGGATAGGTTCATAACCAATTATTTTTTCAAATAATTTTCAGTAATTAAATTTTGCCCCAAGCCCTGATAAGTTGGCTTTGGCTTTCTTAGAAAAGGGTCCAATTAGATCCAACCATTAACATGACCATACTTGGCCCATCTAACCAATGAATGATCAAGCCCAACTTTGGTTGGCCCACCTAACCACCATTTAGAAAGATGTATCCAAGAGATCATATAATGAATGATAATTCCATCAATCGATAAGCACCAGACCTTTGGGCCTCCAATGATTATCCAAATGATGGACTCATTATCATCCACTTTAATGGGAGGCTATGATCTAGTTATCATATAACTATTTCATTTTAGGGACCTAATAATTTTAGAGGATTTATTTATAGAAGTGAGTAGGTCAGATTAACCAGCTTGTCATGATCCTCCCACTAACTTCACCAAGTCAGCTTAAGGGACACCATTAATAGGCCGGTTTAGGAGCACCTAAATCAGTCAAACTGATTTACCTAGCTGGCATGGGTCAGCTCGAATAGTTAAGTGATCTGATCAAAATATAATCTCACTAAGAGGCTAGGAAAGTTCGATCAGTGGAAGGGTCCGCCAAGCTTGCCTTAGACACCACAAAAAATGACCAGGTAAGCGAGCTGCCAATTAAAAATCACTGGTTTGGTTTACCTTAGATACCAACTGATTTAATTAGTTTCAATTAGATCAACCTAATAGTTCATGCTAGACTACGTAGCCAAGAATCAAGTCCATCTTGGATCTTGTTAAAGACATGGACTTGACCAACTACAACTATTACAATTGATCTAGAGAATCTTTAACCTAATCTAAGATAACAATTGATTAGATTTAGTCAATTCTCTAATTAAGTCCATTCTTTAATCTAACCCTTGGTCTAACCCAATTAATAGACCTAATTTCCACTAACCCATTAACCTAATGTGTTATGATTCATGTCATAGGTTCTTCAATTTACAATCCTAGAACCTAATCAAACAACTTCTTAATTCTTAATTAAGTTTTGGGCTGAGGGTTGGGGTTTGACTTTTCGAAAATAGTTTTCATATTTGTAAAATATTTTTACAACATGGTTCTATCAACCAAGTTGCATATTTGATTCATAATTAATATGCAAGTAAAATAAACATAAAATTACTTTAGATCTAATCTAAATAGATTCATATAATTGAAAAAGTTTCAATAATAATTAATTATATATTTTTCTAGATCAAATCTAATATATTTATGATGATTAAAATTAGATTAAAATATTTTTAATCAGATCATAAAATTTTTTAGATTTAATCTAAAATTTTATGATCAATATTTTAGATCAGCATGTACAAGGGCAGCCTATTCACCGTAAGGGATAAATCTTACAACAGGATAACCTTATGACAGTCCATGCAATCTAAAATATTTTATTTTTAGATCTAAAATTATTTTAAATTTATTAAATTATAAATAAAATTAGATAAAATTTAATAAATTTATGATTAGAGTCAGATCATCATGAATTAGGGTAACCTATTCACTGTAAGGGGTAAACCTTACAGCAGGACAATCTTATGGCAGTTCATGAGATCTAAATTTTTTTTAAAAATTTAAAATTTAATAATTAGATTATAAATTAGATCTAATCTAAGAAATAATTTAAATATATATAAAAATTATGTAATAAGAATCTTGCTCTGATACCAATTGAAGGAACCAGATCTAGGGTTTTACAGGTAGATCTTGAAAATTTTTTCAAGATCTTACAGTGAAAGACTTAAATAAATTAAATATTTATTTAAATAGATATATAAATACCTAGATCTTAGATCTATTATATGATCAAGGTATGATATTAAATCAAAAATTAAAATTAAATAAAAAAGTAAAAGGTTGATCAAATCAATCTGGATCTACACTACATCAAATGCAGGTATGAAGTTAATAGATCAGATTTATTACCTAAGCAAGTTAGATGTTCTAACTTATGGATCTGGGCTTGAGAATGAAGTCACAAGCTGCACATGCATCCGACCTCTAGGAGCCGTCCACATGAGCCTACGATCTCTAATATAAAGTCCGATGCAGAAAATCAGCACAGCATGCTAGTACTGTGCTGATTCTTCTTTGATGGTCAATTCGATGCTTTCTTCTTTGAAATTTAGACTCTTTAAAATATAAAAAGGAAGATGAGAGTTTACTAATCTAAGAATCTCTTAGAAAAAACTCAAAAAAGGAGGAGAGATTGAAAATAAAATAGCCCTAGAAGAAGATCCTCTTCTTCTTCTCTTTTTTCTCACCTAGACACATAGTTTGGTATCTATGGAACCCCCATGCTCAAGGACCCTCTTACTTTGATTTTTGTACACCCCAAATCTCTCCCAAAGCTCTATATTTTATGAAAAAATTAAAATAAAATTCATCCAATAAATAAAGAAAAAGAAGAGTCCAAGTTAGATCAAAATCCCAGACTAGGAATATCCAAATATGGGAAGTTGTTGGGGCGCCCAACTCTTGGGCACCTGCTCTATAATTATTGACATGAACCAGCAAGGGAGGGTGCACAAAAAAGGAGATTATTTTCATAGAATAAGAGAAGAATTAATTAAAATAGGGAGGGCACTCAAGGGAAGGTGTTTTGGTCAACAAGGATTCTATCTCATAGAATCCTAAGCAAAACTAACTTCTCTTTTGACTTGGTCTTCCAACAAATTGCCTTATGAGAAAAGGAGGAGAGAAAGAGGGCGTGAGAAGCCATGGAAGTAGAGAATTTTTATATAAGAAATAAAACAAAATGGGCATGGGGCATGAGGATTAAGTGGCGCAAGTGATAGGGAGTCTTAGTCACACTAGGACTCCTATTTTGACTTGATCAAACAAGATCTTTTAACCAAATAAAATTAAGATTAAACCAATATAATTAAATAAGGCCCTAACCCATTGAAAAACTTAATTAAATTAAATTTAATTCTAATTTATTTTTTAATCAAATTAGAAAATTGGGCTAATCCGAGTCCTAGTTAGACTAGGACTAGTTCTTCCTTGCACTTGGCTTATCCAATAAACCAATTAGACTTGATCCAATCAAGTCCAAACCAAATCTAATTAAATTATATTTAATTAAACTTAATCTCAACCTATTTGCTTAATCAAATTAAGTCAATTATCAATCTAATTGCTAATCAATCCTCCTGCAATACTTGCACTAGGTTAAACACCAATCATATTGATTGTTTAATCCTAGAATAATTCTTCATCATTGATCAACCATTCGATCAGATCATAGACTCTAATATGTATGACCTCATAGATTCAAACCTAAGTCAGTAGCATAGAAATAAATTTTTATACTAATTGAAGTGACCATCTAGCAATGATATCCGATGGTTGGATAAGTCGAAGGTGTAGAACACCATCCTTAGAATCCATGCAGATATAGTTTCTATATAATTCATCTTCTTAACCACAATGCTCGTAGGACACCTCAGAGTTCAACTGTCAACTCTGATTAGGTTGTCCACATTATATTTCAAAATATCAAATCCATCTGATGGATTACCTTGGCCAAGGTTTTGCTATATTGAAATATAGTGATACATTCTTCTCCAACTCTTGGAGTGGTCAATTCCATCTTGATCACAGTTCGCACGTATTTGACTATGCCCAGAAGCCTTCCATTACTGAATTAGAAATTTAGTTAGTCCAGTACCAAAGCACAGTGAGTTGTTTGCAAGTCACTGAGGTGATCTCAGGTCTAAGGGATACTTATACCTATATCCCATCAGAGACATTCTGGATAGCAAAATGCTCTAGAGTTGATCACGTTCAATGATGATATGCCTATACATCTCACCTATATGCCATACCAGTATCTTCATATTCCTTGGTTAAGAGGACAACCAACTTATATGGTATATAGCGATCTATGCTCGATAGACGCTGTTGTCCTAATTAACAATCTATCATTTGGTCATGAACAAATTTACGGACTAATCGATAAATTCTCTCTTTATTGAAACTAAACAGTCCTAAGGACTTCATCACAATAATGGAGTTCATTAGAAGATGTAAACTTGTGATGAAAAAGATGCCAAAATATTTTTATTAATTAATAAATTAATTATAATTATAAAATAGCTCAACCATCAATAGGCTGATGATTAGCTTTGGAACATAATTTTCAACACAAAGAAGATCCTAGGTATGGAAATTATCAAAGATAGAACTAAGAGGCTGCTACATCTATCTCAGGGAGGATACATCAAGAAGATCTTAGAGAGATTTAGTATGAAGGATGCTAAACCAGTAGAGCTGCCACTTGTCGGGCATGTTATACTCTCTAAGATCATGTCATCATAGATTGAGATGGATGTTCAAGAGATGGAAAATTTTTCATATGCTTGTGGTGTGGGAAGTATTATGTACTCTATAGTATGTTGTAGGCCAAATTTAGCCCATGCAGTGAGTCAGATGAATAAGTTTATGGCTCAACCTAGCAAGGAGCACTAAAGAGTACTAAAGGATATCTTCAGATACTTGGTAGGTTTAGTTGGGATCGGCATTTGCTATGGTCAGTGGGAAGGTGCCAAGGAACATCCTAATATGTCCAAGGAGTCTCGAGGGCTAATAGAGGAGTTTGAAGATACAAATTTTGGTAGAGATGTGGACACTTAACGTTCGACTACAGGTTTTGTATTTAGCTTGAAAGGAGGTCCAGTCTCATGGAGATCATGGTTGCAATCAATTACGACCTTGTCCACTACTGAAGCAGAGTAATTGGCATCACGGAGGCAATGAAGGATGCTCTATGATTGAAGGGCTTGGTGCTAGAGATGGGATTCCCATAAGATGTAGTCAGGATGTATTGTGATAGCCAGAATGCTTTGTTACTTGCATAGAACTCTATGTATCAAGCGAGGACCAAGCACATTGATTTCAGATACCACAGGATTAGAGAGTTAGTGAAGGATGGTGAAGTGGATTTGGTAAAGGTTCATACCAAGGAGAATCCAGCTGATGTGCTCATAAAGATACTTCCATGGAATAGCTTTTTTAATTGCATGTTATTGATGGGGCTGATGGATATAGCTAAGTTCACAAGGACTTGAGAGCACCAAGATAGAGATTATGAGCATAGGTATGGTGCTCTCAAGCCTTGGAAGTAGATTGAAAGAGAGCAAGGAGCGAATGGAATTAACCATCAAAGAGCTTCAGCAAATACTTCAGAAGAGCTAGCTCGAATCCTATTAGAGCCAGTCCGAGTAGAAGAAGAGCTAGCCTAAATCCTAAGAGAGCTGGCTCAAGCAAAAGTTCAGAAAGGCAGATATGCTGGAAGAGCTGACTTGATTCTTGTCAGAGCTAGCTCGAGTGGAAGTCAAGCCGACTCGAACCCTGAGAGAGCCAACCCGAGCAGCAGAATAGAAAGTGGTGATTCGAGATCTCGCAAGAGACATCACCATCGAGCTAGCTTAATTGCTGATCGAGCCGGCTCGAGTAGTGAACAGAATAGAACATAGTTTTTGTTCTGGCCTGGGATTGGGCTTAATCCTAGGGACTTAGGGCCTTGGTTTGTAAGGTTCTAAGAGGGCTAACCTATAGATTGGATTGAGATTTGTCCAATGGATGTATGCATGGGAGACATGGTGTACATGGGCTCGGTGAGTGCATCACATTAGATTAGCTAGGAGAGTTATTTAGGTTGGGTCTTATTTGACCCAGGTATATATACTCTATACTGAGTTTTGTAAATAGACATAGAATTAATACAAATATTTTCTCCCTAAAATTTCTCTCTTCCTCTCTCATTCTCCCTTGCTTCTCCATGCCCTAGAATTTTCTAGGGTTTCATAGGTTAGCCATCTCTTTCCTCAGATCCTTGTTGCTATTTTCACAATCTTCAAGTAGCAAGGATTTATTCCCAACATTGCGATCATTAGACTATGTCCCTAGAGAAAATCAGAGAGGTCTGTGAAGCTCATCATGGATCGGACCATATCTAATAGGGTCTGATTTCTTCATTCTAAAATTTCATTAAGTTGAGGCATTCTAGGTGGAGTCCATTATGAGACTATGTCTTTATCTTTGAGATAGTCTAGAAATTTTTGGTTAAGGTATTCACCCCTTCTTGATCTGATCAAAGAGCTTTAATGGATTTTTTTATTTATTTTCTACTTCAAGTATGAATTTCTTAAATTTTTCAAAGGTTTTAGACTTATGTTGCATCAAATACACATACCCATATCGAGATAAATCATCGATAAAGATAATGAAGTAGATATAATTGCCTCTAGCCAGCACATCAAAGAGGCCGCACACATCTATATGTACCAAGGCAAGTAGGTCTATGGCCCTTTCCCCATGTCCTATAAAATAAAGCTTGGTCATTTTGCCATGAAAGCATGATTCATAAATCGGATATGACTCGAAAGTCAACGAACTCAATAGTCTGGATTTCTCTAATTTATTAACCCTATTTTCAACATATGACCTAGCTTAAGGTGCCAAAGATACCTATTATTTAGACTATTCCTAGATTGCTTTGATCCTATGGTATTCACGTTTTGCTTGATATTAAAAATTGAAACATCAATATGTAACTGATAGAGACCATTAATAAGAAAATTACATGTAATTTTATTTTTTTAAAAAGAATATTATAATAGTCAGTAAGAAAATTAATTACATAGCCTTTCTGTGTTAAATAAAAAACAAAAATCAAATTCCTGCTTGCTACAGGCACAAAAAAATAGTTCCTAAGTACTAAATCTAATCTTGACAATAGTCAAAGAGGATAGATTTTCACAGCTATAGTAGCAACTCTTGCTTCATTTTCGATGAATAGGATCATCTCACCATCCCTTAGCCTCCTGCTCTTCTCAAGATCCTGCGTAGAAGTGCACAAGTGAGTATTAGAACCAAAGTCAAACAGTCAACTAGATGCAGAAAAAATCATAAGGTTAGATTCTATTATGAGCATACCTCCAGAAGGACCTACCTCCTTATTCTTCAGGCTGGCCAGGTATAAAGGATAGTTTTGCTTTCAATGGCCGTCGGTGTTGCAATAAAAATATTTTTCTTTGTTCGTAGCCTTCTTCTTTGGCTCTCCCTTCTTCTTCTTCCCTCCATTCATCTTCTGCTTCTTCACAAACTTCTTCTTTTCAAAAGATTTTTTTTTTGAAGGAAGTCCGCTCTACAACAGGTACTAAGCTCTTTGAACCTTCCAAATAAAGCTTAGCAGTCACCGGCATGTTCATCAATTTAGTTAAAGTATATTATAGCTTATGCATATAGAAGCTCATGATGAACTGCCCATATGCATTAGTCAAGGACTGCAGGATCATATTAATTTGCAAGTCCCTATCTAGCTTGACATTGAGTTTCTCAAGCTCTTCTAAGTCCTTGATCATCATCAGATAATGATCTTGGACTAACTGTCCATCATGCATTTGAGCCTTAAAAAGTCTTCTAGTGACTTGATACTTGGCTTCATGGCTCTTTTCACCAAACAACTCTTGTAGGTGAGCCATCATTTGGCGAGCAATCTTGATGTCATGTTGGCACTGAAGCTCATCAGACATAAGCCCAACATGTAGTACTTAGCTTTATTATCTTCATCCATCCATTTTTCTAGAGATGCTTTCTATTTAGTGGATAGACGGAATGACAAGGTGGGGAGGTCCTGATCCAATACATGAGTCAACTTTTTGGAATCCAAAATAATTTTATAGTTTCGAAGCCAATCCTTGTAATTAGGTTCAGTTAGTCTGTGGGTATCCAGGATATGGACTAGTGGACTGGACGTAGATATTTTCTTGTAGAGAGTTAAAATTTCTAGTTAGATTTTATAATTAGACTTAACCAATTTGTTTAGAATTTTTATTTTTAAATAAATTAGGCTCCCACTATTTTTTAGGATCTCTACATTTTCTTGGCAGAGGTGTGAAAATCTTCACGATCAATTGATTTCTAATGGATGGTGCGGTCCCACCGACTGGCTCACCACCTCACCAAATAGTTATTGATGATGGATTAACCGATGAGTGGATAACTCTTGTCCAATGATTCTCTAATCATGGTGCATCCAAATCTAATCTCTAATTCATGAAGCTCACCATGCCTAGAATATTGGTCCACTCCTTAGTTAAGTCAGATCCACCATTTGCGCAAATTGGATTCCTAATTGGGCTCCTTACTATATCTAGAACATTAAGTCCAACACATCCTCCAACCCATAGCATCCAATATCTAATAAACATGGTTGTATCTTTTCGGTGCAACTAAACCACTATAACCA
The DNA here is from genome assembly GCA_006176705.1 of Cocos nucifera. Taxonomy (NCBI): domain Eukaryota; kingdom Viridiplantae; phylum Streptophyta; class Magnoliopsida; order Arecales; family Arecaceae; genus Cocos; species Cocos nucifera. The sequence goes on along the minus strand of QRFJ01002568.1, from coordinate 55,969 downwards.
ATCGAGAACAATCAACCCCGGAAAGAGCCTGTACATCTACAATGGTGGAAGACCTATGACTTAATATTTTCTTAGAAAGATTTAATTTAGGTCTCTTAGACTTGACTTGACTTAGTCATAATAATTATGACTAACCTAGTGGCATGGTTTAGCTCGAATTATTGGCCACCTCAAATCAAAACTGGTTTGACCCAAATGGCTAGGTAAGTGAGACTAGTGGAAGGAATATGCCATTAACTCGATAATAATGCATCTAGATCAAGTATCTCTCAATTAAAAACTAGTTGATCGTATCTGTCAAACTTATCTTAGACACCAAATTATCAAATCAGAATTAATCAGGTTAGCCTACAATCCAGGCTCAAACCATAGAGCCAAATTAGGTCTTGACTTGGTTGACCATATGTTACTGTGAGTCGATCTTGACCCAGACTTAATCTTGTTGGGCTGGTCAATTCTAAGCATTCTTGGTCCCACCTAACCAACTCTTAATTTAGTTTGATCAACTGCTAGACCAAATTGAGCTACCCAAGCCCAAACCCAAAATTATGAAGGTGTCTTAGATATGAAAATTCATAATTTTTAGATCTAATTTATTTCATAATCTTAATTCTTAATTAAGTTTGGATTCATAAATAGAAATATGCCAAAAATCCTTGGATTTTAGGATCTAAGATTTTGCAGAAAAGTAAATCTTTTTCGATTTTTGATTAAGGATAAATGTGCAGCACCCTCACATGCCATAAGAGTACCTCATCAAATGGGAAGAGAGGTCCTTTAAATCCTTCTTACTCTTATGATTGCACGACCAAGGGGAATGCCTTAATCAGAACCAAATACCATACTACAAAATAATAAGATCTATAATATATATCACACATAAAATCATAGATCTAAACATGCATGTTCTATATACATCTCATGTATCATTTATGAAATCATAAATGCATGCTTTCAGATTTAATATGTCACATATAAAATCTAAAAAATAAAATTTAAATTGATCATATCAAAATAAAATCTATTCTAGATAATTCATAGAACTATTCTACAACTCATCTATCATATCTCATATGAACAATTAAATATTTAATTTTTTATTTTTTAGATCTTATTATAATATTAATAACATCAAAAAATAGAAATAAAATAGATCTAAATTATATCTAATCATATCAAAAGGAAAAATTATACTAGACTACACATAGAACAGTTTTATACCTAGTCTAGATATGTATCTCATACATCACTGATATGATTCTAAATTTTTAATTTTTTAATTTTTTAATTTTAGATCTAATTATATCTGATGTGATATCTAAAATTATTTAATATTAGATATAAAATTTAAAAAAATTAGATCTAAAATAGATCTGAAGAACTGCTAATCTGGCTCTAATACTAGTTGAAGAAAAATCAGTATTTTCCCAGCATAGGATCGTTCAGATCCGATTAGATCTGAAAGAATATTTCAAAAAAATTTCTAATAAATCCTAATTAAATCTAAGACATCTTGAATTTGATCCTATAAATTTGATATTCAAATTAAAATAGAAAAATTAAATTAAATTTAATTTCATACCTTGTTTGGATAAATTGGTTTTATCCTACCGATGATCTATCATCACCCAAGGTTTTGAAACTAGCCATGTAAGTGCCTAGCCTCTACCAGAGTCTACTTGGACTGGATCTAGATGCACTCTTCTTTTGGATCTGATGGCAAAAATTTAGATAGGATTTGAATTTCTAAAGCCTTTAAGATAATTTCTAAAGCTGCATTCGATCTCTTGATGTAGAATCACCCTGTCACAATCTTTACTTCAGCTTTCTTCAACTTTTGATGGCTGAAACTTCACCAAATCAAGTTAGGACATGGAGAAGAGAGGGAGATGCTCTAAAGATGCATGGAGGAAGAATATGGTAGCAGCATATAGGCATGGAGATGTCAAAGTATCAAATCCTAGGGCACAGGATCTTTAAATAGACTCTATGCCTACCTTAGAGTCCAATTTGATCAAGCAATCTAATTGCTTGATCAATCTGAAATCCCATCAGATTCCCCACATCAAATACCTGATCCTATCAGGTTTTTCTCACCCAAAAATCCCAAGAAGTGCCACACAAATTGAATAAGGAAGGAGGGGTGGCGTGGGATCTCATCTCCTAGAGTTTGATCCACATCAAACTCTATCCACCGATCCTTAGACTTGTGTGCATGATATATGGGGCGGGCCAACCTCCTTTTGCATGTGAAACTCCCTAGGGACGTGTGCCATTTAGATGACAATAAGGGGGTGCACATCTCCCTTCTTTCTTTCTTGCAAAGACTAGGTCAATGTCCCAATAGAACCAAAAATGGCAGGTTGTGTCAGGAATTGGCAGGTGTTGTCTTATTTTCATCTTATGGATTAAGATAACCCTTTTCTAACCTAGACAAGCTCTAGTCAGACCAGAATAAAGTCTTATAGAATTTTTAGATAAGTCCAAACTAATTTGGCTCAGTCGAGATCAACCAGAAAATCTATAGAAGGAGAAAGTTATGCTTAATCGTGTGCTAACATGATTTCCTTGAACCTAATTAGATCTAATCCAAACCAATTAAATTGGGTTAGCTTGATTGATCACATGCAAACCCAAATTCTTATTTGTGTGATCCAGTTAGGTTCAGTTCCATATGATAATGAGATATATCACGATCTCCATCATCAACATCATCGAAATATCTTTCGATGGATTAAAACTTTTTTGATTCATATAATTAGAATGATCGATCATCAAGATTATTTTAATTGCTCCTAAAATCCATCAGTGACACCTAGTAGTACATGGTGGCAATCCATTAGAACTGAAAGCGAACCTCTCGGTGCACCTACCTGTGTGATTGGGTTCTCCTATCTTGAGCACCGACAAGATTAGGGTTAAGATGAACTCGTCAAACCCAATATCCATCAAATGAGTTAATCATTCGATTCGAGTCAGATGTAAAATTCTAATAACAATTCTTTCTATCATCTTTACACTACCATGGTCATGGGCTTATGGACTCAATCTCATGATCATCATAGGGATACTTCTTATCTACCGAGGTAGATAGATTCCTATTGGTGCAATCCAATTCCTACAATGAACATGCTATAACCAACATACACCTCAGGATTTCGAATGGCTAGAAGACTGAGTTATGGTATAGTCAAACTATAACATCCTCAAGATGAACTGTCAATGCACCTTAGGTCAAAGAACCAGACACACCACTGCAACATCGAGCCAATCATCGATGAGAAGGTAGACTCCCTTATGACTGCTCGAGATGGTCACACTCATTGCCCTCGTTCTCTAATGAGTATCTATACTCTTGCTCTGGTATCTTCATACCATAGACTCAAAACTCATCTATCCTAAGAAAGCGATCGTGTACCAACCTACCAGATCAATCATCATCCTTGTGATTGTTGGTGCAGAATTTGATCGATGTCGGATCGAGCTAGAGTTGAGGAAGAAGAGGTCACCATCGATGATCTGTAAAATAAAGTCCTGCTTGGAGTCGGTGGTGGTGGCTCTAGCAGGATCCTCCGACGATCAAGTCAGCTCTTCTGGTCAACAAGAATGGAGTGCTCAAAAAAAAATTCAGTAGAATTTTGGGAAGAAGAAGAGAGCTTAGAGAAAACATATCTGAAAGATCTCTTTTTATAGATGAAGCCTATAGCAGACTGATAGTGACAGCTATAACCATCCGGTAGTGGGCCGCTCGAAGCTACATGAGATTTACTATGGAGAGAGAGAGGTGTCGCCTATAGCAAACTTATAGTGACAGCCATAACCATCCGGTAGTGGGCCACTCGGGGCCATGTGGAATTTGCTATGGAGAGGAGGTGTCACCTATCGTGATGTGCCTATTCATCGAGATTTAATAGTCGAAGTTTGGAGGAAGCAAATATTGATTGATGAAGAACTTTGACATATATCAATTCCAGAGGAGTTCGAACTCCTAAAGAGAATATAGCTAGAGAGGATCATCTGGAAGGAATGCTAACTAAAATCTGAAAGTAATCCATTAGAGAAATCCGACTGAAGAAGAAGTCAGGAAGAAGTTTGGCTCCTGAAGGAATCTGACTGAAAGAAAAGTCTGGAAGGAGTTCGGCTCCTGAAGGAATCCGACTGAAGAAAAAGTCTAAAAGGAATTTAGCTCTTGAAGGAATCTGATTGAAGGAGAAGTTCAGAAGGAGTTTGGCTCCTGAAGGAATCCGAGTGAAGGAGAAGTTCGAAAGGAGTTCGACTCCTAGAGGAATTCGACTAAAGGAGAAGTTCAGAAGGAGTTTGGCTCTTGGAGGAATCCAATTGAAGGAGAAGTTCAGAAGAAGTTCAGCTTCTGGAGGAGTCATACTGAAGGAGAAGTTTGGAAGAAATTTGGCTCCTGAAGAAATTTGACTGAAGGAGAAGTCTGAAAGGAGTTTGGCTCTTGGAGGACTTTGACTGAAGGAGAAGTCTGGAAGGAGTTAAGCTCCTGAAGAAATCCGACTGAAGGAGAAGTTCGGAAGGAGAATCCGACTGAAGGAAAAGTTTGGAAGAAATTTGGCTTCTGAAGGAATCCGATTGAAGGAGCAATCTAGAAGGAGTTCGGCTCTTGGAGGAATTCGATTGAAGGAGAAGTCTGAAAGAAGTTTGGCTCCTGAAGAAATTTGACTGAAGGAGAATTTTGGAAGGAGTTAGAATCCTAAAGAAGTCTGAATGGAGTTCGGCCACTATAGGAGTTCGAAAGGGGTTTGATCGCTGGAGGAGTCCAGAAGGAGTTCAGTCGCTGGAGGAGTTCGGCTGGGGTTCGACCGCTGGAGGAAGAATTTTCGATCGAAGCTCTTTCATGATTACCAATTGCATTAGGCTAAGCATCAGACTGGACTTCGATGGGAGTGGGGTTTATCCCCAACAATAGTCCTCCCACTCTTGAGTTTGAAATTCGAAAGAAGGAAGTACAGAAAGACGACTGCCAAAGTCTTTTTCTAGGCTCTACACCCATTGAGGTTGAAGCTCGGAAGAGATCTTTTCTTCTATCGAGGTTGAAGGAGATCTTATCTCCTATTGAGATTGATGTTGAAGCTCGGAGGAAATCTTATCTCCAGTTGAGGTTGAAGGAGATCTTATCTCCTATTGACATTGAAGTTGAAGCTCGGGGGAGATCTTATCTCCAGTCGAGGTTGAAGGAGATCTTATCTCCTGTTGAGGTTGAAGAAGATCTTAGTTGAGGCTCGGAAAAGATCTTATCTCTAGTCGAGGTTGAAGAAGATCCTATCGCTCGTTGAAGTTGAAGCTCGGAGGAGATCTTATCTTCAGTCGAGGTTGAAGGAGATCTTATCTCTTATTAAAATTAAAGCTCAGAAGAGATCTTATCTCCAGTCGAGTTGGGGCCTCTCTTCTCACCTCGTCTAAAATGAATGAGGCCCTCAACTTTGCTCATGTTAGGATGAGGTTCTTCTCTTGTTCCTAATGGGCTGTAGGGGCACATAAGGACCGTTGTCAGGGCCTCTCTTCTCACCTCGTCTAAAAGAATGGGGCCTTTGACTTTGCTCATGTTTGGTTGAGGTTCTCCTTCTATTCCTAATGGATTGTAGGGCACATTAAGGGCCATTGTCGGAGCCCTCTCGTCTCACCTTACCTAAAATGAATGAGGCCTTCGACTTTACTCGCGTTAGGAAGAGATTCTCCTCCTATCCCTAATGGGCTGTAGGGGCACATAAGGGTCATTGTTGGGGCCTCTCTTCTCACCTCATCTAAAAAACGAGGCCTTCGACTTTGCTTACGTTAGGATGGGGTTTCTCTCCTATTTCCTAATGGGCTGTGGGGGCACATAAGGGCCATTGTCGGGGCCTCTCTTCTCACCTCGTTTAAAATGAATGAGGCCTTCGACTTTGCTCACGTTAGGATGAGGTTCTCCTCCTATTTCTAATGAGCTGTAGGGACACATAAGGACCATTATCGGGGCCTCTCTTCTCACCTTGTCTAAAATGAATGAGGCCTTCGACTTTGCTCACATTAGGATGAGGTTTCTTCTCCTGCTCCTAATGGACTATGGGGGCACATAAAGGCCGTTGTTGGAGCCTCTCTTCTCACCTCATCTAAAATGAATGAAGCCTTTCGACTTTGCTCACATTAGGATGAGGTTCTCCTTTCGTTCCTAACCAACTATAGGGGGCACATTAGGGCCGTTGTATGGGCCTCTTCCCTCCTCCTATCTTAAATAACCGGAGGTCGTCGACTTGCTCATGTTAGGATGAGGTTCTCCTCCTATTCCAAACATAGCACTAGGGACATAGATGGGCCATTGAATAGGCCTCTCCCTTTCTCCTATCTTAAATAATCAAAGGTCTTCGACTTGCTCATGTTAGGACGAAGTTCTCCTCCTGTTTCTAACATGGCAATAGGAGCACAAATAGGCTGTTGAAATGGGCCTCTCTCCTCCTCCTATCTTAAATAATCGAAGCTCTTCGACTTGCTCATGTTAGGATAAGGTTCTCCTCCTATTCCTAACATGGCACTAGAGGTACATATGGATCATTGAATGGATCTCTTCCCTCCTCTTGTGTTAAATAACCGGAGGTCTTTGACTTGCTCATGTTAGGACAAAGTTCTCCTTCTGTTTCTAACATGGCAATAGGAGTACAGATGGACCACTGAATGGGCCTCTCCCCTCCTTCCATCTTAAATAACCGAAGGTCTTCGACTTGCTCATATTAGGATGAGGTTCTCCTTCTATTCCTAACATGGAAATAGAGGCATAGATGGGCCATTGAATGGGCCTCTCCCCTCCTTCTATCTTAAATAATCGGATGTCTTCGATCTACTCATGTTAGGACGAGGTTCTCCTCCTATTCCTAATATGGCACTAGGGGCATAGATGGATCGTTGAAATGGACCTCTCTCCTTCTGTGTTAAATAATCGGAGATCTTTGACGTGCTCATGTTAGAACGAGGTTTTCCTCCTATTTCTAACATGGCAATAGGGGCATAGATGGGCCGTTGAATGGGCCTCTCTCCTCCTCCTATCTTAAATAATTAGAGATCTTCGACCTGCTCATGTTAGGACGAGGTTCTTCTTCTATTCTAACATGGCACTAGGGGCATAGATGGGCCATCGAATGGGCCTCTCCCCTCCTCCTGTCTTAAATAACCAAAGATCTTCGACTTGCTCATGTTAGGATGAGGTTCTCCTCCTATTCCTAACATGGCACTAGGGGCACAGATGGCCATTAATGGACCTCTCTCCTCCTTCTGTCTTAAAATAACTAGAGGTCTTCGACCTGCTCATGTTAGGACGAGGTTCTTCTTCTATTTCTAACATGGCACTAGGGGCATAGATAGGCCATCGAATGGGCCTCTTCCCTCCTCCTGTCTTAAATAACCAAAGATCTTCGACTTGCTCATGTTAGGATGAAGTTCTCTTTCTATTCCTAACATGGCAATAGGGGCACAAATGGATCGTTGAATGTGTCTCTCCCCTCCTCCTGTCTTAAATAATCGGAGGTCTTCGACTTGCTCATGTTAGGATGAGGTTCTCCTCCTATTCCTAACATGGCAATAGGGGCACAGATGGATAGTTGAATGGGCCTCACCCCTCCTTCTATCTTAAATAATCGAAGGTCTTTGACCTACTCATATTAGGATGAGGTTCTTCTTCTATTTTTAACATGGCACTAGAGACACAGATAGACCGTTGGATGGACCTCTCCCCTCCTCCTATCTTAAATAACTAAAGATCTTTGACTTGCTCATGTTAGGATGAGGTTCTCTTTTTGTTCCTAACATTACCACTTTCGATTGCTTTTTCCCTGTCATCATATAGTTTTTGCACCAAAAAATAATAATGTTGAAATGAAAGAGTTTTATTGGAGAAAAATTACTAGTAGCATATTCTCAGATTTTCTGAATTCCAAGATCATGGGAGCATTATTCCTCCGAGGTCTTTCAAGTGATAAGCTCTGGGCCGGACGATCTCCTCTATTTCATATGGATCTTCCCAATTTAGGGCAAGCTTTTTCTAGCTCTAAGGTCGAGAGATGGTGGCTCACCGAAGTACTAAGTCCCCCAGAGATAGTGTTGATGATGCCAAGAGGCGGCCGATCTTCTTGTTGTTCCTTCCTCTTTGGTGGTTTTGGCTGCGATAGTGCCCTCAATTGATCTTCACTTGCTTCAGACCGACGTCTGAGAAATCGACCCAACCGACCTCTCCTAATGAGCTTCTCGATCTCATCTTGGAGTTGAATGCAGTCTTCAGTATCATGATCGTGATTATGATGATACAAGTAGTACTTGCTTTGATTGCGCTTATTTGAAAGAGATCGTAATTCTTCTTCTGGAGGGAGAACTTCTTCGCACCCTTCTATCAGAGCTTCTTTGACGATGAGCTTGAGGAGGAGTTCGGACTCGCTTGTGCTCAAAGAAAGTCCATGAGCATGGCCGAATTTCATTCGGCCCTCTATTAGCTACAAGTTTATTAGACTCATCCGTCTGCCGCTCTTCTGTGGCTTTCTCATCTTTCAATTTGAAGGCTTCTTCTACTCGAGCATATCCCTCAACCTGAGCTAGCAGATCGACAAAGTCCCTGGGATACTTCTTTTGCAGGAAGAACAGTAAATCATTTTTTTGAAGATCGTCCTTGAGTGCGGCCATTGCAACAGACTGGTCTAGGTTTCGAATCTCCAATGCAGCAGCATTAAACTGGGTGACATAAGCTTGGATAGATTCTTCCTCCTTCTTGATATTCATCAGGGAATCTGAACCTCGACACGAATGCCAGCTGCTGATAAAGTAAGCCACAAACTAATGACTCATCTGATCGAAGGAGAAGATCGTACGTGACCTCAATGCTAAGTACCAATTTCTTACTGCTTCCTTCAAGATAGATGGAAAAGCTCGGCATAAGATGGTGTCTGGTACGCCATGGAGCAGCATCATGGTTCGAAAGGCCTTCTGATGATCGACTGGATCAGAGATTTCATCATAAATTTCAAATTAGGAGAGCTTAAAGTTTGGTGGAATGGGCTCTTGCATAATTCAAGAAGAGAAAGGAGGATCGATGCAGATGTCATCATGGCGAGCCAGGGCAATGTGATGGAGTTCCTCAATCCATCAGTCCATCTTTTACAGTTTTTGATCGAGGACGTCATCTCGATCGTAGATCTTGGAAGACTTTTGGCTGTAGATGAAGAAGATCTCTTTCGGAGAAGAATCATGATATGAATAAGGATCCTCTGCTCTATGTTTTCCCTTCTCAGGGGTGACATGTATGCTAGCCCCAGTGCTCTTCCTTAGTACCAGTTCCTGGCATCTCGATGGTGGGTTTCTTGATGGAATCGCCATCGGAGGCTGCCGCATGGCCTGCACCATTTCGATGAGGCCCTGAATCTGCTGTATTAGTAGATTAAACTGCTCCGAATCTACAATGGTGTCGGTGGAGGTGGAGGTTGAAGCATCGGTGATGGAGCAGAAATAGATGGATCTAGCTCAGATCTGGTGGCAGAAGCGATAGATCTTCGGGCAGTCACCTTCTTTGGCGGCATTTCTTGGGATTGAGGGAGAGTATGGAGATGAATCTTGAAGAAGAAGATCCACAGGATCGATTGAGTACTTCTTTAAGAATAAGGGTACCTCAAAAATAGAGAGCCCTCCTTCTAGCATCAATCTTATTAGTGCAGAATTTGGTTGACGCCGGATCGAGTTAGAGTTGAGGAAGAAGAGGTCACTGTCGGTGATCTGCAAAATAAAGTTTCGTCCGAAGTTGATGGTGGTTGCTTCGGTAGGATCCTCCGATGATCAAGTTAGCTCTTCTAGCCAACAGAAATGGAGTGCTCAAAAAAGAATTCAGTAGAGTTTTAGGAAGGAGAAGAGAGCTTAGAGAAAATATATCTAGAGGATCCCTTTTTATAGATGGAGCCTATAGCAGACTGATAGTGACAGCCATAATTGTTCAATAGTGGACCGCTCGGGACTGCATGGGATTTGCTATGAAGAGAGAGAGGTGTCATTTATAGTAGACTGATAGTGACAGCCATAACCATCCGATAGTGGGCTGCTCGAGGCCGCATGGGGTTTACTATGGAGAGAGAGGTATCGTCTATCATGATGTGCCTATTCATTGAGATTTAATAGTCAAAGTTCGGAGGAAGCAGGCATTGGTTGATGAAGAACTTTGATATATATCAATACCAGAGGAGTTTGAACTCCTAAAGAGAATATGGCTAGAGGGGATCATCCGAAAGGAATGCTAGCTGAAATTTGGAAGTAATCTACTAGAGGAATCCGATTGAAGAAAAAGTCTGAAAGGAGTTTGGCTCCTGAAGGAATCCGACTGAAAGAGAAGTCTGGAAGGAGTTTGGCTTCTAGAGGAATTCGACTGAAGGAGAAGTTCGAAAGAAATTTGGCTCCTAGAGGAATTCGACTGAAGGAAAAGTCTGAAAGGAGTTTGGCTCCTAGAGGAATCCAAGTGAAGAAGTTTTGAAGGAGTTAGGCTCCTGAAGGAATCCAATTGAAGGAGAAGTTTGGAAGAAGTTCGGCTCTTGGAGGAATTTGACCGAAGAAGAAGTCTGGAAGAAGTTTGGCTTCTGAAGAAATTTGACTGAAGGAGAATTTTGGAAGGAGTTTGGCTCCTGGAGGAATTTGATTAAAGGAAAAGTCTGAAAGAAATTCGGCTCCTGGAGGAATTTGACTGAAGGAGAAGTTCGGAAGGAGTTTGGCTCCTGAAGGAATCCGACTGAAGGAGAAGTCCGAAAGAAATTTGGCTCCTCGAGGAATCCAATTGAAGGAGCAATCTAGAAGGAGTTTGGCTCTTGGTGGAATTCGACTGAAGCAGAAGTCTGGAAGGAGTTCAGTTTTTGGAGGAATCCGATTGAAGGAGAAGTTCGGAAGGAGTTTGACTCCTGGAGAAGTTTGAATGGAGTTCGATTACTATAGGAGTTCGAAAGGGGTTCGACTGCTGGAGGAAGAATTCTCGATCAAAGCTCTTCCATGATTATCAGTTGCATTAGGCTAAGTATTAGACTAGACTTCGATGGAAGTGGGGTTTATCCCCAACAGTGATGATCCTATGGTCATGAGCAATTTATAAGTTAATTATAAAAATTCATGTCTTAAATTTTTAACTCTTGAAAATATAAATTATTATTACTATTAACTCAAAAAATATATCACAGACACTTTAATACACCCTATGATAAAAAATAATTTTTTATTAATTTATAGTCAAAATTATAAAATTGCTCCTAGAAGTGTGTTACAAGTGTTTAGCCAATCTGATTTCTAGGGCACATATCTAACACATACTCATTAACTCAAAGGATATATCATAGGCACTTTAAATATACAATGTGATAGAAAATAATTTTTTATTAATTTATTATTAAAATTATAAAAATATTTCTAAAAAATTGTTAGATATGTGTGCCCTAGAAGCTAGAATTGGCTGACACTTATAATACACATCTAAGGGCAAAATTATAATTTTGACTATAAATAATAAAATAGATTATTTTCTATCATAATGTGTATTTGAAAGTATCTATAATACATCCCTTAAGATAATGGTAATGATAGTTCATATTTTTAAGAGTTGAAAATTTAAGAGATCAATTTTCATTATTAACTCATAAAATGCTCCCGACCGTAGGATCATCATGAGGATGGTGATTGATCCAAAAGATTGGTGTACGATTGCTTCTTTAGGATAGATGAGTCTTGAGTCTACGGTGTAGAGACACTAGAGCGAGAGTACTGTTACTTATTAGAGAACGAGGGTACTGAGCGTGACCACCTCGAGCAGTCATGAGGAAGTCTACCTTCTTGTCGATGATTGGCTCGAAGTTTCAGTGGTGTGTCTGGTTCTTTGACCTGAGGTGCATCGGTTGTCATTGACTAGAAATCATAGAGATTTTTGTTTCTCTACAGAGGGAGTGTAGGAATCTGAAGAAAATAGTGGAAGCTAATTTGTTTAAAAATCAAACCCCTAAATAAATTGATCAAGTCTTAATTACAAAATCTAACTAGAAACTTTGACTCTCTGTAGAAAAAAGAAAAATGTCTGCATCCAACCCACTAGCTCATATCCTGGACACCCATAGACTGACCGAACCTAATTACAAGGATTGGCTCTGAAACTTAAAAATCATTTTGAGTTCCAAGAAGTTAACTCATGTATTGGACCAAGATCCCTCCACCTTACCAGCCCATCCGTCTGTTGAATAAAGAGCATCTCTTGACAAATGGATGGATAAAGATAATAAGGTTAGATACTATATGTTACGCTCAATGTATGATGAGCTTTAGCGCCAACATAAAGATATCAAGACTGTCCGCCAAATATTAGCTCACCTGCAAGAGTTATTTGGTGAACAAAATTGCGCAGTCAAATATCAGGTCACTAAATGACTTTTTAAGGCTAAAATGCATGATGGATAGTCAATCCAAGATCATTGTCTAATGATGATTGAGAACTTGGAAGAGCTTGAGAAGCTTGGAGTGAAGTTAGACTAGGATCTACAGAATGATATAATTCTGCAACCCTTGACTGATGCATTTGGCCAGTTCATCATGAACTACCATATGCATAAACTTTAGAATACTCTGGCCAAATTTATGAATATGTTGGTTACTGCTGAGCTTTTTATGAGAGATTTTAAATGCTCAGTACTCGCTATGGAACAGACTTCTTTCAAAAGAAAGTCTTTTGGAAAGAAGAAGAAGTCTGTGGAAAGGTAGAAGGTGGAAGATGGAAAGAAAAAGAAGGTAGAGCTGAGAAGAAGGCCGCTGACAAAGGAAAGTATTTTTATTGTAATACTGATGGCCACTGGAAGCAAAACTGTCCTACATACCTGGCCATCCTAAAGAATAAGAAGAAGATAGGTCCTTCTGGAGGTATGCTCATTATTGAATCTAACCTTATGATTTCTTCTGCATCCAGTTGGGTGCTTGACTCTAGTTCTAGTGCTCATTTGTGCACCTTTTGCAGGATCTTGAAGATAGTAGGAGGCTGAGGGATGGTGAGATGATCCTATGCATTGAAAATGGAGCAAGGGCTATTGCTGTGGTGTGGGAACCTACCCTCTTCGACTACCATCTGGCTTAGATTTAGTACTTAGGGATTGTTATTATGTGCTTGCCGTAAGTAGAAATTTGATTTCTATTTCATGTTTAGCACAAGAAGGCTATGTAATTAGTTTTCTTAAGGACCATTGTAATATTCTTTATGAAAGAAATAAAATTTCAAGTGATTTTCTAATTAACGATCTCTATCAGTTACATATTGATGTATCTGTCTTTAATATCGAGCAAAATATGAATGCCGTAAAATGACCCAGGGATAGTCCAAATGATAGGTATCTATGGCGCCTAAGACTAGGTCATATAGCAAAAGATAGGATTAACAAATTGAAGAAAATCAGACTATTGAGTCCATTGACTTTTGAGTCATATCCAATTTATGAATCATGTCTTCATGGCAAAATAACTAAGCTCTCTTTTGTAGGACATGGGGAAAGAGCCACGGATCTACTAGCCCTAGTACATACTGATGTGTGCGGCCTATTTGATGTGCCGGTTAGAGGTAACTTTGATTACTTCATAACCTTTACTGATAATTTATCTCGGTATGGGTATGTATATCTTATGAGATACAAGTTTGAAGCTTTTGAAAAGTTTAAAAAATTTAGACATGAAGTCGAAAAGCAAACTAAAAAATCCATTAAGGTTCTTCGATCAGATCGAGGAGGTGAATACCTTAGTCAAAAATTCTTGGACTATCTCAAGCAAAATGGTATAGTCTCTCAATGGACTCCACCTGGAACACCTCAACTCAATGAGATTTCAGAATGGAGAAATCAGACCCTATTAGATATGGTCTGATTCATGATGAGCTTCATAGACCTCCTTGATTTTCTTTGGGGACATAATCTGTTAACTGCAATATATTTACTGAATAGAATTTTCTCTAAAATTATTCCTACTACATCATATGAGATATGGCATGGTAAGAAACCAAGTCTGAGTCATCTCAAAATTTGGGGTTATCCGGCTCACATTAAAAGACAACAAGCAGATAAGTTAGACTATAGGTCCTTTAGAGCTCAATTCATAGGATATCCTAAAGAGTCATTAGGATATTATTTCTACATTCTAAAAAATCACAATGTGATTGTGAGTCGACATGTCATTTTTCTTGACAAATAGTTTATTCAAGATAGCGGCATTGGAAAGCAGATCAAGCTAGAGGAGAAAGTCTCATAAGAGCAACGAGCTAAGGACCCCATGGAACCAAATCAGGTTGAGCCAATACAATCACTATCTCCTCCACCTCGTAGATCGGAAATGATTTTTCATCTCCCTGAGAGGTACTTAGGTACTATTTCAGAGAAAGTAAAGGAAATATTCCTCATTGGTAATGGGGTTCATGGTAATCCCAAAACCTATGATGAGGCGATATCAGATATCGACTCCAAGAAATGGTTAGAGGCAATGAAGTTAGAAATTGACTCGATGCACTCAAACTAAGTCTGGACCTTGGTAGATCCATTAGAAGGTGTAGTACCTTTTGGGTGTAAATGGATCTACAAGAAAAAGATTGGTGTAGATGGAAATGTAGAGATATTCAAAGCTAGATTAGTGGTAAAAGATTATAGTCAGCGCGAAGGCATTGACTATTAGGATATCTTTTCGCTAGTAGCTATACTAAAATCCATCCACATATTGCTTGTTGTTGCAGCCTATTTAGATTATGAAATATGGCAAATGGATGTAAAAACGACATTCTTAATGCTTGAGGAAGATATCTATATGGAACAACCGCTAGGTTTCATATTCAGTGATGCTGATCACAAAGTATGCAAGCTGCAAAGGTCCATATATGGACTTAAGCAAGCATCTTAGAGCTGGAATACTCGTTTTAATGATGTGATCAAATTATTTGATTTCATCAAAAATAAGGAGGAACCATGTATTTTCAAAAAGATCAGTGGGAGAGCTATTGTCTTCCTCATACCATACGTGGATGATATCTTTCTTATTAGGAATGATATTCCCATGTTGACCATAGTTAAAATATGGTTATCTAAAGAATTCTCCATGAAAGACTTAGGAGAAGCATCCTTCATTCTAGGAATCAAAGTATATAGAGATAGACCGAATAGGATGCTAGGTCTTTCACAGAAGATGTATATAGAAAAAGTGTTAAAGAGGTTTAGTATGGAAAACTTCAAGCGGGGATTAGTACCCTTCAGACATGGCATTCATCTCTCCAAGAAAATATGTCCCAACACACTAGAGGAGATTGAACGCATGAGCAAGATCCCTTATGCTTTAGCAATAGGAAGCCTCATGTATGCCATGTTATGTACACGGCCTGATATAGCCCATGTTGTGAGTGTCATGAGCAAATATCAATCGAATCTAGGTGAAGAACACTGGACTTCTATGAAATGTATCCTTAAGTACTTAAGAAGAACTAAGGATATATTGTTGATTTCTGATAATGGAGAACTCTAAGTCCAGGGATATACAGACTCAGATTTTATATTTGATATAGATGATCGAAAGTCGACATCTGAGAGTCTGTTTATGTGTAATGGTGGTATTGTCAGTTGGAAGAGTTCCAACCAGACAATGATAGTAGATTCCACCATAGAAGCAGAATACATCGCTGCATCAGAAGCTGCGAAAGAGGCATTCTAGTATAAGAAATTTATCGTAGAGATTGGAGTAATGCCATCAGATGTAATTCCTCTGTACTGCAACAACAATGGTGCTATAGCCCTTGCTAAGGAGCCAAGGTCTCACCAAAAATCCAAGCACATTGAGCGGCGATATCACCTCATCCGTGATTACCTCAAGAAAGGTTATGTCGAGGTCAAGAGAGTCGACTTCGCATACAATGTGGTAGATCCACTCATAAAGCCGTTGGACCAGCAGAAGATCAAAACCCACCTTGAGAAGATGGGACATAGATTTATAGTCAATTGGCTTTAGGTCAAGTGAGAGTTTGTTAGATATGTGTACTCTAGAAGCCAGAATTGGTTGACACTTGTAATACACATCTAAGGGCAAAATTATAATTTTGACTATAAATAATAAAATGGATTATTTTCTTTCATAATATGTATTTGAAAGTGTCTGTGATACATCCCTTGAGATAATGGTAATGATAGCTCATATTTTCAAGAGTTGAAAATTTAAGACATGAATTTTCATTATTAACTCATAAAATACTCTCGACTGTAGGATCATCATGAGTATGATGATTGATTCGGAAGGTTGGTGTACAATCGCCTCTTTAGGATAGATGAGTCTTGAGTCTATGGTGTAGAGACACCGAAGCGAGAGTACAGGTACTCATTAGAGAACGGGGATACTAAGTATGACCACCTCGAGCAGTCATGAGGAAGTCTACCTTCTCATCGATGATTGGCTTGAAGTTATAGTGGTGTGTCTGGTTCTTTGATCTGAGGTGCATCGGCAGGTCACCTTGAGGGTGTTATAGTTTGACTACACCATAACTCGGTCTCCTAGCTATTCGGAATCTTGAGGTGTTTGTTGGCTATAGCATGTTCATTGTATGAATTGGATTGCACCAATAGGGATCTATCTACCTCAGTAGAAGTGGAGCAACCCTATGATGATTATGAGAATCAAGTCCATAAGCCCATGGCCATGGCAGAGTGTCCTAATAGAAAGAATTTTTATTAGGATTCTCACATTGGACTTGAATCAAATGTTTAATTCATGTGATGGAAATTAGGTTTTGACGAGATCACCTTAACCCTAATCCGATCAGGGCTCAAGATAGAGGAACTTAATCACATAGGTAACTATACTGAGAGGTTCATTTTCAGTTTTGATGGATTGCCACCATATGCTGCTAGGTGTCACTGATGGATTTTGAGAGCAATTAGAATGATTTGGATGATTGATCATACTAGTTGTCTGAATCAGAAAAATCCTGATCCATCGAAAGGTGTTTCGATTATATCGATGATAGAGATCATGATGTATCCCATTACCATACGGAACTGAACCTAATTGGATCACACAAATAAAGGTTTGGATCTAGATATCATCAATTGGACTATCCCAGTTCAATTGATTTGAATTAGATTCAAGAAAATCATGCTAGCACATGATTGAGCTTAATGTTCTCCTTCAACAATCATTAAAGCTTGTCTCGACTGAGCCAAATATGTTTGAGCTCACTCAAAAACCATTACTTGATCTGACTGAAGCTTGTCTAGGTCAAAAAAGGATTGTCTTAATTTATGAGATAAATTTGAGACAATACTTGCCATTTTCCATCACCTGCTAAATCTTATCCTTTGATTTTGGTCAAACATTGACCTTTGATACTTAGACATCTGCCCATGTGTCATGCATCCATAGGAGAGAATATAGGGCTTTGTCCTCCTGCTAAAAAGTAGAAAGAGAGGGGGTGCATGCCTAGGGAGGTGTGCGCCCCATGAGGATCATGCTTGGAGTCCCAAATAGATAGGACTCTAGGTTGCTTCATGCTTTCAACTTGGGTGGTGCCAAAGAGTCCTCTTTGACCAGTCTTGGTGCCACCTAAGGAGGTTTGTGAGGGACTCTAATCTAATTAGATTAGATGATGTCATCTCATCAATCAGATTTAGATCTGATTGCACAAAGAGCCATGATTGGCTAGGATGATGTGGCACTGCATGGTGCAGTAGGGTCTATATAAATCCTATCTGTGCTTAGGATTGAGAGGTTGTATCCTTTGCCCATGACACAAGGCTTCTCTTCCTTCCTCTCCATGCCACCTTCAGATCCTCTCTCTCCTATCCACATCTAAGAATTTTTGGGTGCAAGTTTGGTGTGATCTGAGCAAGAAAAAGGCGATAGGAAAGGAAGAAGGCAGCACTGCTGCAAAAGACATCGACTGATCTTCAAAAGTCATTTTGAAGACCTTCAAGATTAGATCTAGATTTAATTTTTGGAGGAGAGATTGAAAAGAAGAAGATCTCTAGATCCTGCCCGAGTAGATTTCGGTAGAGGCCAGGTACTTACGTGGCTACATCCAGAACCTCAGACAAACATCAAAATCATCACTGGGTAATAGGATTACCCATAATAAGGTATAATTAAATTAGATTTAATTTAATTTAATTTATCAGATCAATAAAATTAGATCTGAAGAGTCTCAGATCTGATTTTGATCTAAGAAGAAAAATTTTTGAAATATCCCTCTTGATCCAATCAGATATGAATGAACCTGATCTAGAAAATAGATTTTTTCCTTCAAAAGTGTATTACAAGTGTCAGCCAATCTAGCTTCTAGGGCACATATCTAACACTCGGGCCTAAAATCGGATACCATTTATTTCTTTGATCAGTTGAGCCATCAGTTTGTGGCTCACTTTGTTAGTAGTTGGTGTCAGAGAAGAGGATCAGATTTTCTCATCAACATTAAGTAGAAAGAGAGAGAATCCATCCGAGCCTACATCAGCCGCTTCAACATTGCTACTCTAAAGGTTTGAAATTTAGACTAGTTTGTTGCAATGGCCACTTTGAAGGACAGTCTTCTAAAGAATTATCTTCTCTTCTCATTAGAGAAGTATGCCTAGGACTTTGTCGATATGTTGGCTTGGACTGAAGGTTACACCCGAGTTGAGAAAGTCTTTAAGTTGTGAGATGATGATGCCATAGGAGAGCATCAGGTTGGGGAGTCCAGCAAGCCCATGCCTGTGGAAAAGCCAGGAGAAGTTCGGTCATATTCTAGGACCCCTCCTAAATTCGAACAAATTCAAACTCCACCTTGGGCTCGTCAGCCAAGGAGCCCTGATAGAAGAATGCGGTGAAGTCCTCCTCCTAAAAGATTCAATAATTATGCTCCATTGAATGCTTCAAAAACTTAAGTCCTAATGGAGATTAAGGGGCAATTATCAAGGCTAGAGAGGTTACGATCTGATCCAAGTAGGTGCAAAACAAATAAGTATTGTCTAAACCATTGTGACCACAATCATGATACTAAAGAATGTATTCAGCTCCATGATGAAATTAAGGAGCTAATTAGGTGAGGTTGGTTGGACCGATTCCTGTGACATCAGCTTGAAAGGAGAGGAGAGCATTTAAGAGCTCTTCCATAGCTAGAGCAACCTCGGAGGAAAGAACCTCAGGAAGACCGACCTCTGTTGAAAATCATTAACACTATAGCTAGGGGACATCGATAAGAAGAAGCTAGTGGATTGGCAAAATCAATGAAGAGGCGAACCGAAGAACTCATCACTTTCACTAAAAAAGATGCACAAGGGGTTCAATTTCTGCATGATGATGCGGTTGTAATTTTTTTAAATATTGCCAACTATGATGTATGCCATGCCTTAGTTGATAATGAAAACTCTGTTGATATTTTATTTTATGATGCTTTCTCTAAAATATCTTTACCTGATAGTCGAATGGGATGTCTCAGCTCTCCACTAATGGAATTTACTAGCGATACAGTGCCAGTTGAAAGAATAATCACTTTACCCATTGTGGCAGGTCGGTACTCAAAACAAGCTCGAGCCTAGATTGATTTCTTGGTGGTTAAAGCCCCTTCAGCCTATAATGCTTGATAGGAATGCGATGTTGTTGTTAAGACACCATGTTTATCAGTTTAATCTGACTTCTTAAAATAATTAAAAATACGTAGATAGCAGTGAGTCGGATCGAATCCATAGGGAAGGTAGTATTTTTAGATTTGAAATCTTTGATTTTATAAAAGAAAAAGAAAAGGATTTGAGTTTTGAAATCAAAAGTGAAGTTAGAAAATTAAAAGTAAAAATTAAAAGATGCAAAAATTTAAACTTGGTACTAAGATCTACTAGTTAGATCTTAGCATCTACTTGCAATAAAATAAAGAGTAATAATTAAAGTATAGAAATTAAATTATAATAAAAATAAAGAGCATGAATTTAAAGAACATAAAATAAAATTTATATTAATTAAAGTTTCAAAATTTAAATACATGAAATTTGAAAAAAAAATAAAATAGCCTGATCTCTGATTTTGGATCGGCATGGGTGGAAAGATGATGTAGAAGTCCAGCTTTTCCTTTCGACACCAGTTACCTCGAAGCAGCTATTAACCTAGAGCCTAGCTTCACCCTATACCAAAGCTTCACCTTGATCGAAGATGTTGATTTCTAGAGGCTTAGGGTCCTTTTTATAAAGCTAGGAGGGCTGGAGAGTTTTCTTCTAGGCAATATGAGACTAAGGAGCTTTTTGATCATCAAAATATGGACAAATCTAAGTAAAAATTAGATTAAAAGAAGTCTTGGATGAATTCTATTGCTCTGGATGAAATTTGGCCATTGATAGAAATCCAACGGACCAAAAATCATCAAAATCAGATGTGTATCGGCCTAGATCAGGTCGGATTAAATTCTGACCATCTGATCGCACGTTGATGAAGAAAATCTGACTGCTGATCGCACGTTGGAAGTTTTGATCATTATTGGGAGCATTCTGGACCGTCGGATCATCCCCTGGATCAAGCACTGCCATTGGATGGCGATCCGCATGAAGTCTGAAGCTGAAAAATTCCTCCACCGTCTGATCTTGACCGCAAGCTACCAGAGCCATCCGATTGCACCTTTATTATTGTCATGGACCACATGGACCGATTGCACCATACACCGCAACCAATCAGTGCTCGCTGCTTTGATGCAAAATTACCTTTTTACCCTGTAGACCGCAATGGATTTTTTGTGAACCCTTTAAGGGTCTAGGTCCACCATGTGTCGCTTCGTGATTCACTGATTTCTGCTGAGCTGGTGGTCTACGTCTGGATCATGGATCAGCTGATGGCTTCTGCAGCTGAGTCGACTTTGACGGCTTAGTTTGGCTTGGTGGCTTGGCTTACGGAGTCGACTGAGCCATTTTTCTTTTTTTATTTAATTTTTTTTTTATCTTTAGAAATTCATATCTTCTTCGTTTTAGCTTCATTTTGCTCGAAACTTATTTTATTATAATCATAAAAATGAGCTCTTTCTATTAATTATAAAATTTTATTTTTAAAATTTTTATTATTTTTTAATTAATTTTTTAATTAATAAAAATATGAATTTCTTAAAAATTATATATAAATTAATCATTAATTCTTAAAAATTAATATGAATTAATTAATAAATTAATATTTTTATTGATAAATTTATGATACTTATCACACCCTCCAACTTAAGCTTTGCTTATCCTTGAGTAAAGAAAGAATTTAGTTTTAAATATCTTTTAATTTTAAAATTTTAAATTTTATCTGAGTAGTTTTCAAAATGGCCATTGATATTTAGTAGAGCTTAAGTAAAATATATCATTGGGATATTAATACTTATCAATAAAAAAATTAAGTAAAAAATATTAAATTTTTTTGAATTTTTTCTAAATTATCCTACCTTTATCTCTGATTTATGTAAACTTTTATATAGGTAAGTGTATTGTTACTTCCGTCCTTCATTTATTGATTTTTATTTTCACATTGCCTACTTTTTGATGTGAATATCATCTTAGGCAATGGGATCCGGTTACTCGATGGAAAATCAATTTTTTTTTTAACATTGTACCACTATTGAGTGTCTTAACCTATTAAGCTTTCTATTTGATCCATGTAGCGAGTCTTGGGCCAATAACTCCAAAATCAGTTGGCTTTAGGGCACTAGGTATAGAATACCCTTCGGACTTACTAGCTCGAAATCAAACAGACTACGAGTTAATACTAGCTTTACAATGAACTTCTTTGCCCTTCCCATCTTTTGATGCGAAAGTCAATGCTTGCTTAGGCAAAGAGATCTGATTACTCAGTGAGAAGTACTTAAAAACTATTTTATTTAATTTTTTTATATGAAAACTATTTTATTTAATTTTTTTATATGAAGAAACGTATAGTTATCCTACACAAGCCTATAAAAAATAGACTTTTCTTTGATGCTAGTAGAAAAAGATTAGAAATGCTCCAAGAAAAAAAATTTTATGTTCTGGACTTAATTCTTTATTGAATTTTCTTAGTACTTGATTTCTCAATATCTCATAGATTCTCTGATCTGTGCATCAATTTTTTTTTAAAAATATTTAGTTTAATTTAATTCTTAAGCATAATCAGATATTTAAATACTAAATACTAACTTTTTTGAGAACTTAAAATTTAAAATTTTTATTTTTCTCCCCTCCCAACTTAATCGATATTATCCTCAATGGAGAAGAAAAAAATAAAGGATGTAATAAAGAACATGAAAGGATACATCTGACTATATTTTTGGTCCAACACATGCCTTTGAAAATTTAGGCTCTCCCTTCAACTTCAAATTATCCTAAAAAGAAAATCAACTGAAAAGATAAATTAGACTAAAGAAAACTAAATATTAGGTTACCTCCCAACAAGTGCTAAGTTTACTATCTTTAGCTAGACACAATGCAGCTTACTATCCTATATCAAATACTAGATTGATAAATTCCAATGGTTTTGGATTGCCAATCTCAGAAAGTTGATTTATAATCCCATTATTGATATATTCATTATTAATTAGAAAAATATAATTTATGACCCCATTCTCAGACCCACATTTATTAAGAATTTCTCTTATTTGTTCTTCTAAAATGCTCATGAATGGAGTTTTTGTATTAGGAGTTAAGTTGATTCAATGGGTGATTCAATGGGTGTTGGAATGGTGACTAAAGGCAGTTTTAATTCTGAAGGTAAATTAATATGATCTTGTTTAAATAACTATGTTGACTCTTCATTACATATCTCTTGATTTTTGTAAGAAGAACAGGCTTCTAGGATTGAAGAGAATAGGACATTAGGTTTATAAGTCTTGGATAAATCATATATTCTCTTTTTTTTTTTTATCTCATTAAACTAGAACTAGCATTAGTACTAATTCCTGGCTCGGGTTCTTCTATATGGTTAGTCTTAGTACTAATCTGTTTTTCTAAATTTTTATTTTGGCTAGCATCAGTACTAGCTTCTCTCATCTGGTCTTGGTATGGGTCCATAAGAATCCTATAGCTTTTTAGTTTAGGAATTACTTTGACATTCTCAAATTGGAGATTCTTAAGTGAGACATTAAATTGATAACTTGGTTTAGGTGGTTGGTGGACAATAGGAGGATTATTTGAAATTGGTAGGTTCGATAGTTGATCTAGTTCTCTCCTCGTGTTAGACTCAACTAATTATCCTATTTGAACTTCTAGCCTGACGATAGATTGCTGTTGAATCAGAATCAATTGTTGAAGTTGGTTAAATCTATCATCGACTAGATTGGTCTGTTGAGAAGGTGGGTATGATAGCTGGTTGTTATATGATGGCTGGGTAAGCTGACTAGGCTGACCATTATTATAGGCTTAGTTTTGGTATTGAGGCCTATTTTGATAGTTTTGGATAGGTAAAATTTGGGTTTGAGCCTAAGTCTGTTGGGATGTCCAAGAAAAATTAGAGTAGTTACTCCAATGCTGGTTATATGAATTTGAAAGAAGATTATTAACTGACTTAGAGTAGCCTTGAGTAGCTTGAACTTGTTCTTGGATAAAATGTGAAAACTGTGCAGCATGATATTGGGCTAGGTGATGTGAATTGTGCAGAAGATTGTTGACCTAAGATTAGGAGTTGATTTAATTTTTGAGCAAGAAGGTTAACTTTATCTAATTTTTAGACTATTAGGTTCAGATTAGCCATTTGATTATCAGATTTAATGTGAACTAACCATTCAATTAAGTTCAACTAAATTAGAAAAAGCAATTTCCTATCATGCGTGTATTAGTGTAACCCTAATGTATGGTTCAAAAAAATTTTTAGATTTTTTTAGAATTTATATATATTTATTTTTTTATTATATTATTATTTTTTAATTTTTTAAATTATTTTATTTATTATTTTTAATTTAATTTAATTTGATTTAATTATTATTTTTAATATATATATATATATTAGTTTAATTTAATTTAATTTAATTTTTAATTTAATTTTTATTTTATTTTATTTTATTTTTAAAGAGAAAAAAGAGAAGAAAAAAATAAAAATTCTAAAGAAGAGGTCTAAGGAGTTCTAGCTAAGAAGAGAGAGAAAAATTAGGTTTAATTAGTGATAATGTTGGTTAGCAATCAAGTTGGTCAATCAATCCTAACTAAGGGTTATCCTAGATCTAGACAGCTCTTAACTGCCAAGATCACCTTTAAGCCCTCCAAGTGTAGGATAGCCAGTCAACTGGTCTGGTAAGTGTAAGGTAGGTGGGAGTCCCCTCGTTGCTTGCCTTAGATATCAATTATGCTTGGTCAGATAAGTAAATGGAATCAATTAGAAACCACCTTCCTTTGGGCTTAGTCGTCCCTGAATCACTTTCCTAGATATCAGTCAAATTAACTAATTCTAATCCGGTTCAACTCTTAGGATTCCTTGTCTTATTGAGCTCGAGCTCCTAGGGCTGATGTTTAATTGGTTTTAAAATTAAAGGCTTAGGTCAATGTAGGATGCTGCTTGATTGTTTGTGGGCCAAGGAAGGGTGATCAAATCCTCACCTTATCTTATTTAATTGGGTGTTGCCCTTAATTTGATTTAATATGATATGCAACAAAAAAAAAATTTCAATCAAAGGGTTCTATGTAATTTAAACTAGATGTATGCAACTAATTGAATTCTAAAAGGCTTACCTTGCCTCCAGCAATCACCAAAAAAACTAAAACTAATATGATGCATGCTCTAAACAGTTAGAATTTCTAATCTTATCATGAGACTTTTAATTAGATTTAAATGGATACTTTTAAAATTAATTTAAAAATAAAGTAAATAAATAAATAAATAAAAAGAAAAGGGGACTAAAGTTAGGATTGATCTCACCAAGATTAGATGTTTTCTTCCTTTTCCCTCTTTTTCCCTATAAAATAAATAAATAAAAAGTTAGTAAGCAATATTTTAAAAAAATATTTATAATTAATTTATAAAAAAATCAAAGAAATTAAATGAAAAATAGCATCTATTCCTTCCCCAGCAACGACGCCAAAAATTTGGTGCATTTGCCAAAATTATTTTTGATTTATTTAAAATAAATCAAAAAATTTAAAATTAAAAATCAAAAATAATTTTCAGTAACGGCATCAAAAATTTGATAAGAACACGATGGTGTCGTTAAGATACTGTGTTTATCAATTTAATCCAACTTCTTAATGGTGAGTATTCCCACTTGTCACATGGGCGACCCGGGTTCGATCCTCGATAATGGTGCCAAAAACTTGATAGGAACGTGATGTTGTCGTTAAGACACCGTATTTATCAATTTAATCTAACTTCTTAAAATAATTAAAAATACGTAGATAGTAATGAGTTGAGTCGAATCCACAGGAAAGATAGTGTTTTTAGATTTAAAATCTTTGATTTTACAAAAGAAAAAAAAATTTGAGTTTTGAAATCAAAAGTAAAGTTGAAAAATTAAAAGCAAAAATTAAAAGATGTAGAAATTTAAACTTGGTACTAAGATCTACTAGTTGGATCTTAGCATCTACTTGCAATAAAATAAAGAGAAATAATTAAAGTGCAGAAATTAAATTACAATAAAAATAAAGAGCATGAATTTAAAGAACATAAAATAAAATTTATATTAATTAAAATTTTAGAATTTAAATACATAAAATTTAAAAATAAAATAAAATAAAATGAAATAGCCTGATCTCTGATCTTGGATAGGCATGGGTGGAAAGATGGTGTAGAAGTCCAGCTTTTTTTCTCAACACTAGTTGCTTCGAAGCAGCCATTAATCCAGAGCCTGGCTTCATCCTATACCAAAGCTTCACCTTGATCGAAGATGTCGATTTCTAGAGGCCTAGGGTCCTTTTTATAGAGCTAGGAGGGCTGGAGAGTTTTCTTCTGGGCAATGTGGGACTAAGAAGCTCTTTGATCATCAAAATATGAAAAAATTTGAGTGAAAATTTGATTTAAAGGAGTCCTAGATGAATTCTATTACTCTGGATGAAATTTGGCCATTGATAGAAATCCAATAGACCAAAAATCATCAAAATCGAATATATATCAGCCTAGATCAGGTTGAATTAAATTCTGATCGTCCGATCATGCATCAAAAGTCCTGATCACCGTCAGAAGCATTTTGGACCATTGGATCATCTCCTAGATCAAGCACTGCCATTGGATGGTGATCCACGTGAAGTCTGAAGCTGAAAATTTCCTCCACCATTTGATTTTGATCGCAAGCTACTAGAGCCATCCAATTGCGTCTTTACTGTTATCATGGATCGCGTGGGCTGGCTGCACCATACACTGCAACCAATCAGCGCTCGCTGCTTTGATGCAAAATTACCTTTTTACCCTATAGATCGTGATGAATTTTCTGTGAACCCTTTAAGGATCTTGGTCCACCACGTGTCGCTTTATGATTCGCCGATTTCTGCTGAGCTAGTGGTCCATGCTTGGATCATGGACCGGCTGATGGCTTCCATGGCTGAGTCGGCTTTGACAGCTTGGCATGGCTTGCAAAGCCGGCTGAGCCATTTTCCTTTTTTTATTTAATTTTTTTTAGAAATTCATATCTTCTTCATTTTAGCTTTATTTTGCTCAAAACTTATTTTGTTGTGATCAAAAAAATGAGCTCTTTCTATTGATTATAAAATTTTATTTTTAAATTTTTATTATTTTTTAATTAATTTTTTAATTAATAAAAATATGAATTTCTCAAAAGTTATATATAAATTAATCATTAATTTTAAAAAATTAATATGAATTAATTGATAAATTAATACTTTTATTGGTGAATTTATGGTACTTATCGATGCTATTCTTGGACAACTTGGATTTAATGCACTTCGAGCTGTGGTATCAACGTATTATCTGAAGATAAAGTTTCCAATAGATTTTGGGGTTGGAGAGATTCGAGGTGATCAAGCCCTGGGGCATCATTGTTACACCATTACTTTGCAAGGAGGAAGACAATCCAAGCTTTGTCCAGTAGACGACCTTAATGTTCGAGATGATTTAATTGAACGAGGGGAGCCTATAGATGATCTAGTCATGATCTCCTTAAATGATGGAAATGAAGACCATATGATCCAAATTGGTTCGAGTTTAAGTGAAGAAGTTAAAGGGTAGCTTGTTAATTATCTACAAAGGAATATAGATGTTTTCACTTAGGCTCCCACAGACATGCCGGGGATAGATGCCAAGGTGATGGATCACCATCTGAGTGTGGATCTTAAGCATCGACCTGTGAAGCAAAAGAGGCAAAGCTTCGCACTGAAACACCAAAAAGCAATTGTGGATGAGGTAGATAAGCTACTTAAGGCTGAATTCATTCGGAAGGTATCTTATCCAGATTGGATTGCCATTATAGTCCTTGTTAAAAAAGCAAATGGCAAGTGATGGATGTGTATAGACTTTATTGATTTGAACAAGGCCTACCCTAAGAATAGCTATCCTCTTCCTCAAATTGATTAATTGGTGGATGCAACCTTTGGCCATGAGCTCTTCACCTTCATAGATGCCTTCTCTAGTTATAGCCAAATTTGGATAGCACTTGAAGATGAGGAGAAAACTATCTTTATTGCTGACCGTGGTTTTTACTATTACAGCATCATGCTATTTGGGCTTAAAAATGTAGGTGCAATCTATCAATGCCTGATGAACAAAATCTTCAAGGAGTAGATCGACCGCAACATGAATGTTTATGTGAATGACATGCTTGTTAAAAGTTGATCTTCAAGAAATCATATTGTCGACTTGGAGGAGACATTCAATACTCTCCAAAAGTATAAAATGAAGTTGAACCCAACAAAATATGCTTTTGGAGTGACCTCAAGGAAGTTTTTAGGATTCATGGTGTTAAGGCATGACATAGGAGCAAATCTAGAGAAGATTTTAGGTATTCAAGAGATGGCCTTGCCCAAGATAATAAAAGAAGTTCAGCACCTGATGGAGAAGATTATGGCTTTAAATTATTTCATTTCAAGGTTGGCAGAATGTTGTATGCCATTCTTTCAAGTGCTCAAACGATCGAAGAACTTCTATTGGACTTTGAAATGTCAACAAGCCTTTGAGGAACTAAAAAGCTACCTCAGCTCACCTTCCCTTTTTGTCAAACCTAATCCTAGTGAAGAATTATTCTTATATTTGGCAGTATCACCAGCAGCCATTGGAGTTATCTTAATCAGAGAGGAGAATAAAGTTCAAAAGCTAATCTATTATATAAGTTGAGTCTTGAGAGATGTCGAAACAAGGTATAGTAAATTAGAAAAGCTAAATTATGCTTTGTTGCTTGCAGCCAGGAAGCTTGACCCTACTTCTAAGGGCATATAGTGATAATTCTCATGAATCAACCTATAAAGATAGTCCTTCATCAGCCTGATACCTCTAGGAGAATTGTAAAATGAGCAATCAAGCTTACAGAATTTGATATAAAGTTTCAACCTCGACCATCTATTAAAGCTCAAATACTGATTGATTTTGTGATAGAATGCACTAATCTGGATTCGACCGAGCCTGAACAATAGAAAGCTAGTACTTCTAATCTCCAATCGAGCTTCTTTGAAGAGAAAGTAGACTTTTCCAAAGATTCCTAGGCTTTATATGTTGATGGCTCATCCAATGCCTCCAAAGTGGGTGCAGGCTTGATTCTTATCAGTCCAGAAGGGGCCGTTGCCAAATATGTGCTGCACTCTGAATTTTTCACAACTAACAATGGAGTAGAGTATAAAGCTCTGATGGCAGGATTGAAAATGGCCAAGAAACTAGGGATAGATCATTTGAAAATCTATAGTGATTCACAATTGGTGGTAGGGCATGTCAATGGCATCTTTGAAGCTCGGGAGGAAAACATGAGAAAGTATTTGGATAAGATGAAGAGCTTGACCTTGGCATTTATAAGTTTCGACATTTAGAAAATTCCAAGAGCAGAAAATTCTAAAGCCAACCTTTTGTCCAAATTAGCTACTCTAGCCTCGAATGACTTGCCAAAGAAGTTGTCTTCAAAGTTCTTCAATAACCAAGTTCGGAGGAACCTCAGACAATAATGCAAGTGGACCATAAACCTAGCTGGATCGATCCACTAGTTTTATATCTTAAAGATGGCATCCTCCCTAGAGATCCCAAAAAAGCTCGAAAGTTGAGAAATCAGACCTCCTGCTATATCTTATATGAAAATAAACTATATAAGAGGTCATATTCCTTATCCCTTCTTAAATGTCTTCGACCATCAGAAGCTGATTATGCCCTAAGAAAGATTCATGAAGGAGTATGCGAAAATCATCTTGGAGCAAGGTTGTTATCTTGTAAGCTGCTCCGATAAGGGTACTATTAGCCGACCATGCAGCAGGATAGTCGATTATGTAAGAAAGTATGATTGATGTCAAAGAAATAATAATATTCAATGGCAGTCGACTTCTCGACTCACACCCTTAAGTGCCCCTTGGCCATTCGCATAATGGAGGATGGATCTACTTAGACCATTTTCCATAGCATCCAAACAGCGAAAATTTCTCTTGGTAGCAGTAGACTACTTCATTAAGTGGATTGAAGTTGAACCTCTGGCAAAGATTACTAAAGTTAAAGTATGAGACTTTGTCTAGAAATTCATTATATATTGATTCGATCTACCTTGGATGTTGATCATTAACAATGGATGCCAATTCGTATGAGTAAAATTTGCTGAATTCTATGAAGATTTGAATATTTCTCATCATTTCACATTGCTAGCCTATCCCTAGGCAAATGGCGAGGCTGAGGTAACTAACATAATATTGCTGCAAGGAATAAAGACAAGGCTTGAATGAGCAAATGGAACATGGGTGGACATACTTTACCATGTTCTCTAGGCTTATACAACCATCCAAAGGCTGCCTACTGGAGAAACTCTATTCACTCTGGCATGTCAAATTGAAGCAGTTATTTCAGTTGAACTTAGGCTTCCTTCGGCATGAGTGAAAAGCTTTAACGAACAAAATAATTCACAAGATCTCAGAGTAAATCTTGATCTATTGAAAGAAAAATATGAGAAAGATCAAGTTCGAATGGCGGCTTACAAGCACAAAGCAACTCAATAATATAATTCTAAAGTTAAGAGTAAGACATTCAAGATTAGGGACTTGGTACTATATCGAGCGGAGGTTTCTCAACCATAGAATCAGGGCAAGCTTACCCCGAATTGGGAAGATCCTTATGAAGTTGAAGAGATTGTTTGATCGGGGACTTACCGCATAAAGAAGTTAGGAGGAACAACACTAACCCACTCTTGGAATTCAAAAAACCTATGAATGTACTATCAACAGCCACATTTCAATAAAAGTTTTCTATTTTAACATCCTTGTCTTATGTGCAAATTGAATTACAACAGAAAATGATTAAGCCAAATTTTGTTCCTAAATGAAGTTGAAGGCCTTTGATGTTTAAATAGGAGGTTAATCTCATTAGAAATAGGAGGAGAACCTTATCTTAACGAGGGTGACCCTTGCAAGAAATATGAAGGCCTCCAATTTTTAAATAAGAGGTTAACCTCGTTAAGAACAGGAGGAGAACCTCATCTAAACGAGGGTGAAGGCCTTTACGAGGGATGTGAATGCCTTCAATTTTTAAACAAGAGGTTAACCTCATTAAGAACAGGAGGAGAACCTCATCTTAACGAAAGTGAAGGCTCTTATGAGGGATGTGAAGGCCTCCGATTTTTAAATTGGACGTTAATCTCGTTTAGAACTAGAGGAGAACCTCATCTTGACAAGGGTGAAGACTTACGAGGGATGTAAAGGCCTCTGATTTTTTAAATAGGAGGTTAACTTTGTTAAAAATATAAGAAGAACCTTTTCTTAATGAGGATGAAGACCCTTATGAGGGATGTGAAGACATGTAGTTTTTAAATAGGAGGTTAATCTCATTAAGAATAGGAGGAGAACATTATCTTAATGAGGGTGAAAATCTTTACAAGAGATGTGAAGGCCTCTGATTTTTAAACAAGAGGTTAACCTTATTAAGAATATAAGGAGAACCTCATCTTAACAAAGGTGAAGACCCTTATGAGGGATGTGAAGGCCTCCAATTTTTAGATAGAAGGTTAACCTCGTTAAGAACAAGAGAAGAATTTTGTTATAATGAGGGTGAAGACCCTTACTAGGGATGTGAAGGCCTTCAATTTTTAAACAAGAAGTTAATCTCATTAAGAATAGGAGGAGAACCTCATCTTAATGAGGGTGAAGATCCTTATAAGGAATGTGAAAGCCTCCAATTTTTAAATAGGAGGTTAACCTCGTTAAGAATAAGAGGAGAACCTCATCTTAATGAGGATGAAGATCCTTATGAGCGATGTGAAGACCTCCAATTCTTAAATAAGAGGTTAATCTCATTAAGAATAGGAAGAGAACCTTGTCTTAATGAGGTTGAAGACCTTTATAAAGGATGTGAAGACCTTTGATTCATAAATAGGAGGTTGACATCATCTTAATAAGAAATATGAAGATCTTTGGTTCGTAAATAGGAGGATAAATTTACTCCTAAGTAGGTTTGAAATATTCTTATTCGTAAATAAGGGGCATAGATCTAAAAGGCTAAGTAAAGATTATTGTTCCAAAATAAAGTTTACTTCGGGCACAAAACAATAATAAAGAGTTCAGCAAACATCAAATTGAGACATGACAAGGAAGGATGGTGAGAAGAAAGATCATTTTATTAAATGAAAGTCATTACAAAGGTCATAAAGATCGATTACAATAGCAAAAAAAAAAAGAGAGGAGAAAACAAAGTTCTATTTGGATTTTGGGCTGCCAGCCCTAGCCATCACTAAGAAATGTTTCAGATCACTTATTTGATCCTCGAGTTTCTTCATGGCTA
Source organism: Cocos nucifera (assembly GCA_006176705.1). Lineage (NCBI taxonomy): Eukaryota > Viridiplantae > Streptophyta > Magnoliopsida > Arecales > Arecaceae > Cocos > Cocos nucifera. The sequence continues at coordinate 24,151 of QRFJ01002568.1, read as the reverse complement.
CTAAACTTTTGGCAAGCAATTTTTGAGTTCTTCTGGCATCTTTTTCTATCTCTCTCAATCTTTTTTGAAGTATGGTAGATTCAACCTTGGCATCTTTAACAATATTCTCTTGATATGTCATCTGAATCTTAAGCTGAAGAAGCTTGGATTTGTTCTTATTATAAACCTCGGTAAGATTCGCAAGGCTATTCTTAACTGAAGCAAGCTCATCTGAATCCCTGCTTGGGCTCGAGTATTCTTTACAAGTTCTTTCCTAAGCCGAGCTATCTCATCATTGGCCATCTGAAGTTGACATTAGAGACTCGTAATTCTTTTGCTCTAGCCTAGCCTATAGTCATCATATGCCTTTACCGCCATGTGCAACTAATTCTATAGGTCGAGAAATCTCTTAGACCAGTTCTAGCCATATTTTTCTTGATGTTGGAACTAGAGCAGGCCTTTCTCTAAATGTTGGATTTTCTCCCTCGTATCTTTGAGTTCGGCTTCGAGAGAGCAAATCTTGGTAGTTAAGGCCCAAGACTTTTTGCTAGCAAGCATTGATGTTCGTTGAAGTTCTTTAGATAGATGATGTTTCTTTGAATTGTATTCCTTAAAAGCTTGTTTTGAAGCTTGGCATAGGTGGTTGATTTTAGTAGAAGCTATTGTATAATTATTTTTCAATTTTTGAAGCTCATCTTTAGTTTTCTTCAACTCTTTGTTGGCCTGGTGAATTTCTTTCTTCAGAGTTTTTATGTGAGCTTTAAGGAGAATAGCCTATGATAATTGAGCAGCTTCGGCCCATGATTGAGCTTGATGATAGAATTTACAAACCATACTCTATTTCATGAATACATTGTAACATACAAAAGTATGAAAAATTTAAATTTCATTGCTCAAAAAATATTTCAAGTACATATGGAAGAAAAGAAAAAAAAATGTACAATCAAAGGAGGTCTCCAACCTCTAGCTGGGGGATAGTAGGATCGCTCGATCCAACCTTGGCAGGTGTTGGCTCCTCGGCAAGCTTGGGGACGTCAATAGTAGGTTCAACGAAAGGGAGATCGGCTCAAGCTATGGGGAGGTCAAGTTCATCATCCAAAAGATCCTCCGGTTCATCCTCCAAGAAATCGAGGTTCAATTTGGGATATTTCTCAGCAACCCTCTATTGGAAGATGTCGAAACCTTTACTATAGGCTTCTTTGGTGAATTGAATTTTGATGTCTTCAAGTTCTTTGGAAGCCTTAAATTCTATCATAGCTTGTTCCTTGGCTTCGATCACCCTCTTTTCTCCTTCCTTCTTAACTTCAAAAATCTCGGCCTTAGCTTTCTTCCTTTTCTCTATCTCCAAAACTAGATTGGTCTCTAGAGCATTCTTTACTTTAGCCAAAGTTTGCTTCACATTTTTGAGTGCCTTCCTAAGATGCTCAACCTCGGTGGAGTTCCTTTCTGCCTCTTTGAGTGCCTCATTAAGGCACTCAACTTCAGTCCTACATTCTTGAGCCTCTACCTTGGTAGCTTTGGCTTCTTGCATGGCTTTTGAAGCCTTGGCCCTATGAACGTTAGCTGACTCGATGTTGGCAAACAAGTGATGACCTAACTACAAACAACAAAGTTAATTCTGCCACTAAAAAGTTTGTGTGGTTGAATTTAAAAAATAACAAGGCAACTACCTCGAGGAAAGCTACAAAGAAATCCTTTTTTCGATCAAGAGCATCTATCTGTAGGATCTTCTTAACCACATGTGGCAACATGCACCCCTCAACTAGAGATTCGATGACTGTCCAGCTATCGAGTGAAGCCTGCTCCCAATCTATGTTGTTATCGCTTGACTCTCTAGGATCTTTTTGCAGTCGAATCTTCTTGGCCACAGTCTTCTTCTTTTTCTCTACCTCATTCTTCTTCTCAATAGGAGGTGGTAGGACAGTGGCCTCAACCAGCAAGCTCAGGGCTGGTAGGGTTACTTCGACCTTTAGGATAGAAATTGTAGGAGCTGAAATGGCTGAACTCGACTCCACAATCTTTTCCCGCTTTGATGTTTCTCCTGGGCCAGTGCCCTTTCTTTTCTAAGCCTGGTGTTCCTTCTACAGCCACTTGAGCTCGTCTAGAGTCATATCTATGAAAATAAATGGGCCAAGTTTAGATAAAGATGAGAAGATAAAAGAAATACATGTTAGTACCTTTTGGGTTAATGGAGCTTAGACCAAAGTTGAAAAGGATTTGGTCGGATTTTAATTGGGTTAGCAAAGGAATTTTGTAGTCCTTCAGATTCTTGATGGAGTTAAGGTCTTCTCTTTGTAACCTTGGACCTTGACAGTGAAGGGAAATCCTGATTTCTCGGTCCAGGTTCGTTCAGATTTGATCAGATCAAGAGATATATTTCAAAACTTTTTCTCTTGATCCCAATCAGATCTTGATATATTTTAGATCTGATTCTTATTATTTTAATAAAATAAAATTAAAAGATAAATTAAATCAAATTTAATTTTCCTGATCTGGGTAATCCTATTACCCTGTTGATGATCCTATTTGCAGCGGAAGGTTCTGGATCTTAGCCACGCAAGCGCCTGGCCTCTACCGGTATCCACTTGGGTTGGATCTGGAGATCCTCTTCTTCTCTATCACGCCTCCAAAAATCAGATCTGGATCTGATCTGGAGGATCTTCAAAACTCTTTTGAAGATGAGCAGTCGTCCTTTGCAGCAGCGCAGCCTTCTTGTTTTGATCGCCTTTCTTTGATCTGAATCGCACCAACCAAGGTCCAAAACTCCTTTTGGACGTGGAGAGCAAGGGGAGAAGAGACTATGGCATGGAGAAGGAGGGGAGAGGCAGCCTTGGGGCATGGAGAAACTATGATCTCATCATATCTCTCTATCTCATTCAATCTGAGTTGGGTACAGGGTCTTATTTATAGACTAGCTGTGATCCAACTCCTCTTCTTCCCAACCAATCACAACCCTTTGTGAAATCAGATCTAAATCTGATTGGTGGGAATAGAGTCCCCTGGATTCCTCCTTAGAGGGCACCTAAGACCAGTCAAAGTTGGTTCTTAGAAGAACTCTAATTGGAATCCAAAAAGGAGATGGAGTCCTTGTCCAACAAGGACTCCTAGGCGCCTCCAACTTGGGCACACGCCTAGGGTGGCGTGCGCCCTTCTCCTTGCCAGGTTCTGGCAGGGGGACAGGCCCCCACCAGCTCTCCAATAGGTGCATGACATGTGGTCAAAAGTCAAAGTGTCAATGGTCAATGTTTGACCAGTCAAAGGTAGACTTTTGACCAAAGTCAAAGAACAAGAAATGGCAGGTGACCAAAAATGGCAGGTAATGTCTTACAAATAAGACAACCTTTTCTGACTTGGACAACCTCCAGTCAGACCATATGAAGGCCTCTGATTTGAGCACAAACTCCTTTGGCTCAGACAGGACAACTTATTTATGATAGCAAAAGAAGAACGTTAGGTTCAATCGAGTGCTAGCACGATTTCCTTGAACCTAATTGAATCTCATTCAGATCAATTGAACTAGATCAGTTCAATTGATGATCACCAGATTCAAACCCTTGTTTGTGTGACCCAGTTAGGTTCAGTTCTGTATGGTAATGGGATATGTCATGATCTCTATCATCGACATCATCGAAACTCCTTTCGATGGATCAGAACTCTTCTGATTCGAACAGCTAGAATGATCGATCATCTAAATCATTCTAATTGCTCCCAAAATCCACCAGTGACACCTAGCAGTATATGGTGGCAACCCATCAGAGCTGAATGCGAACCTCTTGGTGCAGCTACCTGTGTGATTCAAGTTCTTCTATCTTGAGCCCCGATCAGATTAGGGTTAAGGTGAACTCGTCAAACCCTAGTCTCTGTCATATGATGTAATCATTCGATTCGAGTCCAATGTGAAAATCTAAATAGAAACTCTTTCTATTATTTCACTCTGCCATGGCCATGGCTTCTGGACTTGATTCTCATGATCATCATAGGGCTGCTCCTCTACCACCGAGGTAGATAGATTCCATCTTGATGCAATCCAGTTCCTACAATGAACATGCTATAGCCAACATACACCTCAGGGTTCCATATGGCTAGGAGACCGAGTAATGGTGTAGTCAAACTATAACACCCTCAAGGTGAACTGCCGATGCATCTCAGGTCAAAGAACCAGACACACTACTGCAGCATCGAGTCAGTCATTGACGAGAAGGTAGACTCCCTAATGACTACTCGAGGTGGTCACGCTCAGTGCCCTCGTTCTCTAACGAGTACCTGTACTCTCGCTCCGGTGTCTCCACACCGTAGACTCAAGACTCATCTACTAAAGAGAAGCGATTGTACACCAACCTTCCGGATCAATCACCATCCTCGTGATGATCCTATGGTCGGGAGCAATTTTATGAGTTAATAATGATTATTCATGTCTTAAATTTTCAACTCTTGAAAATATGAATTATCATTACCATTAACTCAAAGGATGTATCACAGACACTAAATACACATATGTGATAGAAAATAACCCATTTTATTGATTTTAGTCAAAATTATAATTTTGCCCCTAGAAGTGTATTACAAGTGTCAGCCAATTCTGGCTTCTAGGGCACATATATCTAACAATCTCCCACTTGTCCTAAAGCCAATTGGCTACAAGTCTAAGTCCCATCTTCTCAAGGTGGGCTTCGATCTTCTGCTGGCCCAACGGCTTTGTAAGTGGGTCTGCCACATTATCTGTGGAGTTGACTCTCTTGACCTCGACGTAACCCTTTTTGAGGTAATCGTGGATGGGGTGGTATCACCGTTTGCTTGGAACTCTTCTTCCAGCACAAATAGCTCTGCCAGATGTCGACTTTCGATCATCTATATCGGACATGAAATCCGAGTCTGTGTATCCCTGGACTTGGAGTTCTCCGTTACCAAAGACCAACATCATATCCTTAGTTCTTCTCAAGTACTTAAGGATACATTTCACAGAAGTCCAGTGTTCTTCACCTGGATTTGACTGATATCTGCTTGTGACACTCACAGCATGGGCTATATCAGGTCGTGTACATAGCATGGCATACATGAGGCTCCCTATTGCAGAAGCATAAGGGATCTTGCTCATGCGTTCTATTTCCTCAGGTGTGCTGGGGCACATCTTCTTGGAAAGATGAATACCATGTCTGAAGGGTATTAATCCCCTCTTAGAGTTTTCCATACTAAACCTCTTTAGTACTTTCCTCTATGTACATCTTCTGTGAAAGTCCTAGCATCCTATTCGGTCTATCCCTATAGACCTTAATTCCTAGAATAAAGGATGCTTCACCTAGGTCTTTCATGGAGAATTCCTTGGACAACCATATTTGACTGATGTCAACATGGGAATATCATTCCCAATAAGGAGGATGTCATCCACGTACAATACGAGGAAGACAACAGCGCTCCCACTGACCCTTTTGAAAACACATGGTTCCTCTTCATTTTTGATGAAACCAAACTTTTTGATCACATCATTGAAACGAGTGTTCCAGCTCCGAGATGCTTGCTTAAGTCCATATATGGACCTTTGCAGCTTGCAAACCTTGTGATCAGTATCACTGGATGTGAAACCTAGCGGCTGTTCCATATAGATATCTTCCTCAAGATATCCATTTAAGAATGCCGTTTTCACGTCCATTTGCCATATTTCATAATCGAAATAGGCTGCAACAGGCAAGCAATGTGCGGATGGATTTTAGCATAGCCACTGGGAAAAAGGTATCCTGATAGTCAATGCCTTCGCGTTGACTATAACCTTTTGCCACTAGTCTAGCCTTGAATGTCTCCACATTCCCATCTGCACCAATCTTTCTCTTGAAGATCCATTTACACCCAATAGGTACTATACCTTCTGGTGGATCTACCAAGGTCCAGACTTGGTTTGAGTGCATCGAGTCAATTTCTGACTGCATTGCCTCTAGCCATTTCTCGGAGTCGATATCTGATATCGCCTCGTTGTAGGTTTTGGGATCATCACCATGAGCACCATTACCTATGAGGAACATTTCCTCTACTTCCTCTGAAATAATACCTAAGTATCTTTCAGGGGGACGGGAAAACTCTTTTCCGATCTACGAGGTGGAGGAGGTAGTGTTCTTATTGGCTCAACCTGATTTGGTTCCAATTGGTCCTTAGCTCGTTGTACTTGTGAGACTTTCTCATCAAGCTTAATCTGCTTTCCAATGCCGCTATCTTGAATAAACTATTTTTCAAGAAAGATGGCATGTCGACTCACAATCACATTGTGGTCTTCTGGAATGTAGAAATAGTATCCTAATGACTCTTTAGGATATCCTATGAATCGAGCTCTAAAGGACCTAAACTCTAACTTGTCCGCTTGTTGTCTTTTGACATGAGCCGGACAACCCCAAATTCTGAGATGACTCAGACTTGGTTTCTTACCGTGCCATATCTCATACGGTGTGGTAGGAACGGTTTTAGAGGGAACCCTATTCAGTAGATAAATTGAAGTTAACAATGAGTGTCCCCAAAGAAAATCAGGGAGGTCTGTGAAGCTCATCATGGATCGGACCATATCCAATAGAGTCCGATTTCTCCATTCTGAAACCCCGTTGAGTTGAGGTGTTCCTGGTGGAGTCCATTGAGAGACTATGCCATTTTTCCTTGAGATAGTCTAGGAATTCTCTGGCTAAGGTATTCACCTCCTCGATCTGATCGAAGAACCTTAATGGGTTTTCCAGTTTGTTTTTCTACTTCATGTCTGAATTCTTTGAACTTTTCAAAAGCTTCAGACTTGTGTCTCATAAGATACACATACCCATACCTAGACAGATCATCGGTAAAGGTAATGAAGTAGACAAAATTGCCTCTAGCCGGCACATCAAATGGGCCGCACACATCAGTATGTACTAGGGCAAGGAGATCTGTGGCCCTCTCCCCATGTCCAACAAAAGGGAGTTTAGTCATTTTGCCTTGAAGACAAGATTCACAAGTTGGATATGACTCGAAAGTCAATGGACTCAATAGCCCATTTTTCTCCAATTTGTTGATCCTATCTTCTGCTATATGACCTAATCTCAGGTGCCATAGATATCTATCATTTGGACTATCCCTAGGTCGTTTGGCATTCACGTTTTGCTCGATAGTTAGAACAGGTACATCAATATGTAGCTGATAAAGACCATTAATAAGGAAACCATTTGCAATTTTATTTCTTTCATAAAGAATGTTACAATGGTCCTTAAAGAAGGTAATCACATAGCCTTCTTGTGCTAAGCATGAAACAGAAATCAAATTCCTGCTAGCTGCAGGCACATAATAACAGTCTTTCAAAACTAAGTCTAAACCAGATGGTAATCGAAGAGGGTATGTTCCCATGGCTACTGCAGCAACTCTTGCTCCATTACCGATGCGTAGGATCATGTCTCCATCCCTCAGCCTCCTGCTATCCTCAAGACCCTGCATGGAAGTGCACAGATGAGCACTAGAACCAGAGTCAAGCACCCAACTGGATGCAGAAGAAATCCGTAAGGTTAGACTCAATAACGAGCATACCTCCAGAAGGACCTTCCTTCTTGTTCTTCAGGGTGGCCAGGTAAGTAGGGCAGTTCCGCTTCCAATGGCCGTCGCTGTTGCAATGGAAACACTTTCCTTTGACATCGGCCTTTTTTCTTCGGCTCTGCCTTCTTCTTCTTTGATCCTTCCACCTTTTGCTTTTTCACAGACTTCTTTTTCTTTCCATAAGACTTTCTTTTGGAAGAAGTCCGTTCCATAGCAAGAACTGAGCCTTTAGAACCTTTCATAGAAAGCTCAGCGGTAACCAGCATATTCATTAATTCGGCCAAGGAATTTTGAAGTTTATGCATGTGGTAATTCATGATGAATTGCCCATATGCATCAGTCAAGGATTGCAGAATAATATCGTTCTGCAGATCCAAGTCCAACTTCACACCGAGCTTCTCAAGCTCTTCCATGTCCTTGATCATTGTCAGACAGTGATCTTGGACTGACTGCCCATCACGCATCTTAGCCTTAAAAAGTCATTTCGTGACTTGATATTTGGCTGCGCGACTCTGTTCACCAAACATCTCCTGCAGGTGAGCCAACATTTGGCGAGCAGTCCCGATATCTTCATGTTGGCGCTGGAGCTCATCAGACATCGAGCCCAACATGTAATATCTGGCCTTATTATCTTCGTCTATCCATTTTTTCCAGAGACGCTCTCTGTTCAACAGTGGATGGACGGGCTGGTAAGGTGGGAGGGTCCTGGTCCAAAACATGGGTTAACTTCTCAGAACCCAAAATAATTTTGTAGTTCCTGAGCCAATCTTTATAATTGGGTCCAGGTCAGTCTATGTGTGTCCAGGATACGTGCCAATGGGTTGGACGCAGACATTTTCCTGTAGAGAGTCAAAGATTCTAGTTAGATACTGTAATTATGACTTGACCAATTTATTTAGGGATTTTATTTTTAAACAAATTAGCTCCCACTATTTTCTCGGATCCCTACACTCCCTCTGTAGAGATGCGAAAAATCTCCATGATTAATGATTTCTAGTGGGTGGTGCGGTCTCACCAACTGACTCATCACCTCACCTAACAGTTATTGGTGATGGGTTAGCCAATGAGTGAACAACTCTTGTTCAATGATTCTCTAATCATGGTGCACCCAAACTTGGTCTCTAATTCATGAATCTCACCGTATCCGGAAATATTGATCCACTCCTTAGTTAAGTCAGACCCACCATTTGCATAGACTGGGTTCCTAATTGAGTCTCTCACCGTATCCGAAAATATTGAGCCCAACTCATCCTCCAGCCCATAGCATCCAATGCCTAATAGACATGGTTGCATCTTCCCGGTGCAACTGAGCCACTGTATCCAGCCGAGAACAATCAACCCCGGGAAGGGCCCGCACATCTACAATGGTGGAAGACCTCAGACTTAATCTTTTCTTAGGGAGAATTGATTCAGGTCTCATTAAACTAGACTTGGCTTAGTCATAACAATTATGACTAACCTAGTGGCATGGGTTAGCTCGGATTATTGACCACCTCAGATCAGAACTGTGTCAACAGATATGGCCAGGTAAGTGAGACCGGTGGAAGGAATATGCCATTAACTCGTACAAGAATGCATTCAGGTCGAGTAGCTTCCAATTAAAAACCAGTCGGTCGTATGTGCCAAACTTACCTTAGACACCAAATTGTTGAGTCCAGAACCAATTGGGTTAGCCTACAATCCAGACTCTAACCTCTGAGCCTAATTAGGTCTTGCTTGATCGTGACTCGATCTTGACCCAGACTTAATCCTATTAGGCTGGTCAATTTAAGCATTGTTGATCCCATCTAACCAACTCTTGATTCGGTTTGATCAACCGCTTAGACCTAATTGAGCTACCCAAGCCCGAACCCAGTATTATGAATATGTCTTAGATCTAAAATTCTCAATTTTAGACCTAATTAATATTCCATAATCTTAATTCTTAATTAAGTAGGGTTCATAAACAAAATATGCACAATAAATCCTAGGGTTTCAGGATCTAGGGTTTTGCAGAAAGTAAGTTTTGGGTTTCTGATTAAGGACGAACACGCAGCACCCCTACACATCATAAGAACACCCCATCGAATGGAAGAGAGGGCCTTTAAACCCTTCTTCATTCTTATGATCCGGACGGCCAAGAGGAACGCCTTAATCAGGAACATGCAATACTACAAAACAGTTTTAGATCTATATCATATATCTCATATACAAATTAGATCTAATCATGGCATATTTTGCATACATCTCATGTATCGAATCATGCATATTTTTAGATCTAAATTATCTCATAATAATCTAAAAAATTAGATTTAAATTGATCTAATCAAAATAAATTCTAATCTAGACAATTATGTAGAACTATTCTACAACTAGTCTAGACATGCATCAATCATATCTCATATGATATTTAAAATTAAATAATTTTTATTTGCTATTTTTTAGATGTTATTATAATAATTATAATATCAAAAAATAGTAAATAAATAGATCTAAAATATGATTTAATCAAATTAAATTAAAAACATGCAAGACTATTCTATAGAACTATTCTATTTTAGAACTAGTCATGCATATTTTCTAATCTTAGATCCAAATCATTTAATTTTAATTTTTTTTTTTTTCTGATTTCAGATCTGATCACATCTCATGTGACATCTAAAATCACTTATTTTCTAATTAAAATAAATTTAAAATCAGATCTAAATACTTTTAGAACCTTGGCTCTGATACCAGTTGAAGGAAAATCCTGATTTCCCGGTCCAGGTTCGTTCAGATCTGATCAGATCAAGAGATATATTTCAAAATTTTTTTTCTTTGATCCCAATCAGATCTTGATATATTTTAGATCTGATTCTTATTATTTTAATAAAAAAAAATTAAAAGATAAATTAAATCAAATTTAATTTACCTTGATGTGGGTAATCCTATTACCCTGTTGATGATCCTGTTTGCAGCGGAAGGTTCTGGATCTAGCCACGCAAGTGCCTGGCCTCTACCGGTATCCACTTGGGCTGGATCTGGAGATCCTCTTCTTCTCTATCACATCCTCCAAAAATTAGATCTGGATCTGATCTGGAGGATCTTCAAAACTCTTTTGAAGATCAGCAGTCGTCCTTTGCAGCAGCGCAGCCTTCTAGCTTTTGATCGCCTTTCTTTGATCTGAATCGCACCAACCAAGGTCCAAAACTCCTTTTGGACGTGGAGAGGAGAGGGGAGAAGATGACTTTGGCATGTGGAGGAGGGGAGAGGCAGCCTTGGGGCGTGGAAATATGATTCTTTCATCAATTCTCTATCTCATTCAATCTGAGTTGGGCGCAGGGTCTTATTTATAGACTAAGCTGTGATCCAACTCCTCTTCTTCCCAACCAATCACAACCCTTTGTGAAATCAGATCTAAATCTGATTGGTGGGAATAGAGTCCCCTGGATTCCTCCTTAGAGGGTGCCTAAGACCAGTCAAAGTTGGTTCTTAGGAGAACTCTAATTGGAATCCAAAAAGGAGATGGAGTCCTTGTCCAACAAGGGACTCCTAGGCGCCTCCAACTTGGGCACACGCCTAGGGTGGCGTGCGCCCTCCTCCTTGCCAGGTTCTGGCAGGGGGACAGGCCCCCACCAGCTCTCCAATAGGTGCATGACATGTGGTCAAAAGTCAAAGTGTCAATGGTCAACGTTTGACCAGTCAAAGGTAGACTTTTGACCAAAGTCAAAGAACAAGAAATGGCAGGTGACCAAAAATGGCAGGTAATGTCTTACAAAATAAGACAACCTTTTCTGACTTGGACAACCTCCAGTCAGACCATATGAAGGCCTCTGATTGAGCACAAACTCCTTTGGCTCAGATCAGGACAACTTATTTATGATAGCAAAAGAAGAACGTTAGGTTCAATCGAGTGCTAGCACGATTTCCTTGAACCTAATTGAATCTCATTCAGATCAATTGAACTAGATCAGTTCAATTGATGATCACCAGATTCAAACCCTTGTTTGTGTGACCCAGTTAGGTTCAGTTCTGTATGGTAATGGGATATGTCATGATCTCTATCATCGACATCATCGAAACTCCTTTCGATGGATCAGAACTCTTCTGATTCGAACAGCTAGAATGATCGATCATCTAAATCATTCTAATTGCTCCCAAAATCCACCAGTGACACCTAGCAGTATATGGTGGCAACCCATCAGAGCTGAATGCGAACCTCTTGGTGCAGCTACCTGTGTGATTAAGTTCTTCTATCTTGAGCCCCGATCAGATTAGGGTTAAGGTGAACTCGTCAAACCCTAGTCTCTGTCATATGATGTAATCATTCGATTCGAAGTCCAATGTGAAAATCTAAATAGAAACTCTTTCTATTATTTCACTCTACCCATGGCCATGGCTTCTGGACTTGATTCTCATGATCATCATAGGGCTGCTCCTCTACCACCGAGGTAGATAGATTCCATCTTGATGCAATCCAGTTCCTACAATGAACATGCTATAGCCAACATACACCTCAGGGTTCCATATGGCTAGGAGACCGAGTAATGGTGTAGTCAAACTATAACACCCTCAAGGTGAACTGCCGATGCATCCTCAGGTCAAAGAACCAGACACACTACTGCAGCATCGAGTCAGTCATTGACGAGAAGGTAGACTCCCTAATGACTACTCGAGGTGGTCACGCTCAGTGCCCTCATTCTCTAACGAGTATCTGTACTCTCGCTCCGGTGTCTCCACACCATAGACTTAAGACTCATCTACTAAAGAGAAGCGATTGTACACCAACCTTTCGGATCAATCACCATCCTCGTGATGATCCTATGGTCAGGAGCAATTTATGAGTTAATAATGATTATTCATGTCTTAAATTTTCAACTCTTGAAAATATGAATTATCATTACCATTAACTCAAAGGATGTATCACAGACACTAAATACACATATGTGATAGAAAATAACCCATTTATTGATTTTAGTCAAAATTATAATTTTGCCCCTAGAAGTGTATTACAAGTGTCAGCCAATTCTGGCTTCTAGGGCACATATATCTAATAGACAGAACTCCCTCAGTTGACCCCACTACGGAAGTATCCATTCAATCTAAGGGTTAGCTACGAAGAAGAACCTATTATTCCAATGGTGAACAGAAGAAGAGGCATCTTTAAGCAAACCCTTGCCAAATTGAGGGGACATGTACCACCAATCATTGATGGTGGGATGATGTTTGAGTATAAAAAAAGTCTAAAAAAGAAAAATGATAGGTTGAACCTTAGTCAAGAGATAAAGTACTAAAAATCCTACGATAAAGCAAAAGAAGTTCAGGATGATAGAAGCAAAGGATATATCAAAGAAGCGGAAAAGCTCAATAATAAAAGAAGGAACTGGTAACCTAAGCCCAGCCTATAGAGCCTTTGTATATAAAGTAAACCGACCTAGACAGGGGGCATAGATTCGGTCGTCCAATCTAGGTAACTCAAGTTCGTATTTATAAGAAACTTTGTATTGGATCTGGATAAAAGAAAGATCATCAGCAGAAAGGGTAGAAGTGATGGTTCCTGAAACAAAGGTCGGACAAGTTTCATCCCCAAGGCCAGACTCAACCTCAATTCTAGGATTCAGAAGGTTTAGTTCGGATGAGCTTTTGGAACGAGAATACCAATAATACTCAAAATCTTGGGAGGCCATTTTGGATCAAAATGAATGAAGTAAAACTGACTAAAAAAGGAAGAATTCAAGGGGGAAAACCTTCAAAAACCAAAGGAAAATTAGATGAGTTCCAAAAGGCACCTAAAAATAGAAAGAAGGGAAAAAAAACTTAAAGAAAAAGTTAGGATAGTAACCTAAAAGAGGCAAAGAGCTTGGTGATGCAGTCGAAATGATGAAAAACAGGCAGAAGAAGGGCAATGGAGATTAAGAAATGTATGAAGGATAGAACAGTCAGACTCAGGAAAGATGAGAGCAGGAGAAAATTAGAGGAAAAGTAGACTAGAATGGAAAAGAGAGAAAGAGGAAGCTTAAATAGCCAGTAGTGCTCCGAGCCATTATGATTGGGAATCGCTTATGCTCAACCCCAACCTTCCACATGTCCTGTCAATTATGATGACTATAGATGTCAGACAAAATAATTATTGCACCATGCAGTCGAGCTCTACACCAAGGAAAAATTTGAAATTCGAGGTCATCTTGGATCACTCTATAATAAAAAAGCTTCCGGCAAGTCAAATAATCCAAAATATATCACATCTTAAAGGCAAAAAGGTGAAATGGGAACTAATCGTTGATTGTCATGAAAGTGCCACTAAAAGGTAAAAAGAAGATTGTTTTCTCTCTTTATTCTTATTTTCTTGCCTTGAGTATTCTTCTTCTTTCATTTATTTTGTCTATATGGATTTTATAGTTAATGAAAGATTCTCCGATTACGAGAAGTGAAGAGATGAAGAGAGGGTAAAAAGGGTTCACCTTCTGTCACCTGGAATCTATTGCTCGTAATGGCTCGGGTTGGTGGGCATGTGAATATCATTTTGAGAATGAAATTTCTCAAGTTCAATTGATCATTGATGCTAGGAGAAAGAAAGAAGAGAAAAGGTCTTCTCTTAAGGTTTCCTGAGAGCCCTTCTTCTCAATTTTATTTATGAAATTTTTATGAGAAAAATCTAAGGGTGTGATATCTAAAAAATTAGAAAAAAATCTGGAGAAGAAAGTCTCCTCTAGTCCTAGCATAGAGGTGTTTTCAGGACATCAACTGTTGATGTCTTGAAGGAGAAGATTTGTCTTCTCCTAGGGTTTTTTCCATATGTCTTTTTATTTCTATTTTATGGAAGATTCAAGGATTGGATTCCTCCCTCATTCCTTCTCATGTTCTTCATCTCCTTGATTGTTCAAGGGATCCGAAGAATATGTATTTGATTAACCATTAGGAGGGATCCGTGAGAAACTAACACTTCGAGTGAATCTTCATTCGACAAATCTTCGATCTGTGTTGCAGGTTCATGTGGATCACCTATAGAGGTCAGACGTATATGCGACTTTAAAGGCAACAATGAATTCAACCACGGAGTTTTCGACCAGCACAAATGTAAGAGATTAATCTCTTGGTAACCTATATGCAATCTAGGATTAGATCTAGAATTGTTCTAGATCTAGGTATTGATATGATCAATACCACTCATGATTAATTTAATTTCATATTTATATTTGTATCATAACATGTTATAAATCCTTGATGTAGGATTTTGTAATTTGATTACATGCATTTGTAGATTAAATAGTTTAATCTATGTCTTTTTTTGCTCTTTATTTTCAAAAAAGTTTTGAAATGTATGCATGAAATCCTACATATTTCCTATCATGGCCCGCAACACTTCTAACACTTATTGAAGCCCCATGGTCATTCATCTAGTGGGGACTGGACATCCTAGGTCAGTTCTCTCGAGCTTCGGATCAGCGCAAATTTCTGCTGGTAGCAATTGACTACTTTACAAAGTAGGTAGAAGCCGAACCCTTAGCCCAGATCACTAAATCAAAAGTCCTGGATTTCATTTGAGAGTCGATCATCTGCCGCTACAGCCTCTCCAAAGTATTGATCTCCGATAATGGAAGGCAATTTAGTGGTGCCCGACTTCGCAAATTTTGCAAGGATCATGGGATCGAGCAATGCTTCACTTCAGTAGGCCATCCACAAGCAAATGGAGAGGTAGAGGTCACTAATAGGACTCTTCTATAAGATCTCAAAGTCAGATTGGACCGAACTTGGGGGTCTTGGATGGAAGAACTTTATCATGTACTCTGGATCTATCGAATAACTCAAAGAATCCCAATTGACGAAACACCTTTTACTTTGGCATTCGGAATGAAGGCGATCATACCTGGGGAATTTGGGCTCTCTTCTATTAGAATTGAAGAGTATGATGAAGGCATTATTCCCATATGGCTTAGAGCCAACCTCGATTTGATTGAGGAAAGTAGGGAGCGAGCAATGGTGAGGATGGCTACATATCGATAGAAGGTAGCTAGATATTACAGTGCTCGGGTTAAAATAAAAGAATTTCGAGTCAGTGATCTCATCCTTCATAGGGCTGAAGTCTCAAAGCTCATCAAGCAAGGAAAACTATCATCTACTTGGGAGGGCCTCTATCAGGTCGACGAGGTGATACGATCGAAAATGTATCGATTAAGGCAACTCAATGGGACTCCACTTCCTAGGCCATGGAACTCGACTAATCTTCGTATGTACTATCAATAAATCAAATGAATAAAAAAATTCAAAAAATCACTTTAATATTCTCTTACTGGATGCCCATGTGATAAAGAGACTCAAAGAAAGTCAATCTAAAATCTCTTTGATCGGGATAAGTTACAGTACATTTCTCAGATCGGAACTACTCTAATCTAAAATTTTTTTGATCGGGATAAGTTGTAGTACATTCCTCAGATCGGAACTGCTCTAATCTAAAATCTCTTTGATCGGGATAAGTTATAATACGTTTCTCAGATCAAAACTACTCTAACCTAAAATCTCTTTGATCGAGATAAGTTATAGCACGTTTCTTAGATCAGAACTGCTCTAACCTAAAATCCCTTTGACGGGATAAGTTACCATACATTCCTTAGATCGAAACTACTCTAATCTAAAATCTCTTTAATCAGGATAAGTTACAGTACGTTTCTCAGATCGAAACTATCCTAATCTAAAATTTCTTTGATCGGGATAAGTTACCGTATATTCCTCGAATTGAAACTACTTCAATCCAAAATTTCTTCAATCGGGATAAACGGCAATACGTTCCTTAGGTCGGAACCACTTTCATTCAAGATCCCTTTAATAAGGATGGATTACAGCACGTTCCTCAAAACAGAACCACTCCGACTCAAGATCCTTTTACTTGGGACCATAGTTCAGCAAACTCCTTGGATTGGAATCATTTTAAAATCTTTTTATGATTCAGTGGATTCCTCATATCGGAACCGTGTCCCTCTAGTCAATGAAATGTTAAGAGGTAGGACATTAGCTCAGAACAATTACAAAAAATTCAAACAAAAGGATGTTAATTTTTCATTAAAAAAGAATTTTTACAGGAGCAATAACGCTATTACTTTTACAAGAAATAATAGCAGGAATTTTACGATAAGATTATGATAAGAGCTATTAAATCAAGACTCTATCTATCGTTTTGACTTCGTCGGAAATAAAGAGAGACGATCAGAAAGTGTGATGGAGTTGAAGTCATTTTCATACGAAACTTGTTCCTTTATAGCTCTGAGGCTTTGGGATTCCATAAGGGGCACCCGGATTAAGACAAAATGGCAAGCTGGAGGTGATAGAAGTCTCGCCAAAGTTGAGAATCAGGTCCGCTTAGAATCCAACTCTTCCTGGCTTGGGATCAAGAGATCTTCCATCAGCTCCACTCCCCTCTATAAAGGTGGCACAACCTCGAGCGCCGCCAAGTGAGCCACCAGTTGAAAATGATGAAGGGGATCCCATCGAGGTTGAGGTAGTATGCAACCTCGGAACAAAAAACCCCTTCATTAAATGTAGATGCATGATAGATAACCGAGGAAACATCTTAAGATTGCATCAAAACATCCTTCGAAGTCTCATAACTATGGTCTTAAGTGATACCACGGTTGGGAAGGCCTTCGAGGCATAAGATGCAATCTTCATCAGTATGCCTGGTGGTGGCTCAACTTTTTTCTACTCTCCTACGAGGATGGCACAATCTCAAGCTCCTTTAAGAAAGCCATGAAATCCTACCCTCTCAGGACAGAAAAATCGTGATAAAGCTCTTAAGATCAAGCAAGAGACCATCCTCTATAGGTAGAGCAAGATAATAAAGATCTCAAGACTGAGAGTAGAGGTAGCCTAATGACAAAGCATCCATCATCGACACCCCTAAACCAATTAAAGCCAATTGGTGCTTATCAACTTCTTCGATCAGATGACAGTTACTACCATAAAGGAAAAAAGCTTCACCCCCATCTAGAGGATTAATCAGCCTTACAAGCATTTTATAAAGCAATTTTTGATACCGTAGATAAGAAGATTGATGACGAGCAGAAGGTTGCTATAAATAGGCCAATTCATCATAATTATAAAGTATCAAGTTGCACCACGTGTTGATTGCGGGTTGGATATTCTTGCCATTCCATAACTGAAGAAAACAATGCAAAATTTATCATGCTACTTTTAAAAAATATTTCAAAAATAACAATGATGCAATAAAAAATAATTAATCTAATTAATTATCTACTGATCATATCAGATTATTTAATTCTATACATTAGAAACTAAACATAATATGCATGCATACATTAATAGATCTAAAAATAAAACTATGTAATAAACTATTTACTATATCTACGTGTTTAGAACATAATACCTTTTCATGGATAGCTGATCATCATAATCTGAGTCCATCAGATAATGCTCTGGTATCATGTCATAGCCGCACATATGTTCGACCTCTACGGTTGGTCCACACGGAGCTCCTGATCCCAATCAACCCCACTGGAGTGCTAGCTCCTCGTCGGGGCCTTCGATGGCTGATCATGATCGATTCAATCGATCATATACTTTTTGATTTCTTAGATATTCTAAAAAATTAGAACATAAATATTGGAGGATGATGAAGATGTGTTTCAAATTTGATGGCGATCCGATGCTCTCAGCACTTGATCTCTCTACCCGAACCCAGATTCCCAAATCTAGGATTTTACTCGGTCTAAAAACCCTGACATACTAAAAATCCTATCACGCCCTCTCTATATGGAGTTTTTCCATGAAATAAGTTTTTATGAAAAGATAAATTTTAGGTCTATAATCTCTATTTAGATCATATCTAAAAATAGAATATCCTTAGAGATCAAAATCATAAGAGAAGAGAGAGATGAGGGAAAAATAAAGTGCTATAGGATCCTATTCACCTTCAAGTTGAGATTTTTTTCACCTAGAACTGATGCTCAAACACTCTAAAATTTTTATCACATAATGCTAACCTCTTCTTCTATAAGCACAAAAATTCTCATAATTTATTGACATAAATACTATAAGAAAACAATATGAAAAATGATAAGAGTCGAGTGGTTGAAAGGTTTTAACCACTCACTTGATTTCAAAAATTAAATGAGCCTCTTATCCTTATCCAACGCCCCTTCCCTTGTGTTTAACAAGTAAAAGGACTCGCCTTTTATGTGCACATTTTTATTTTCCAAAAAATATTCGACAAACATAAGAGTGGGCGTGGGAAGCAGAGTGAAAAAGTCAAAAATGGTGGGCACATGAGAGAATTTGAATTCAAACTTCATTTGACTTGGTCCTAATTAATTGATTTCAACCAAACTAATTAATTTAGATCTAATTAAACCAGGTTAAATCCAACCAAATTAGGCTTAGCTTAATCTAATAAAATTTTAATTAAATTAAAAATTAATTAGATCTACGTCCTGATTAAATCAGGGTTAAAACTTTCATAGCGATTAGGTCATCTCATGACCTAATCAGATCAAATCCAATCGAATCAAATTCAATCGAACTTGATCGAATCCTTATCGCTCAATTAAATTGAGCTAATCAGTAATCAAATTGCTAATTAATCCTCTAAAAAATATCTGAGTCCAAATCAAAAAATGGGTTAAATCAAATGGGTACTGGGTAATAGAGTCCTATCAATATAAAACTCTTGAAGAATCCTAAATTAGTGGAACTCTTGAACTCAGTGTTCCAAACGAATTAAACTCGCGATCATAGAATCCTAGACTAGTGAAACTCTTGATCAGAGAGTTTCAGATGAGTAGAACTCAAAGTTTCAGTCCAGTAGAATTCTTGGTCACAGAGTTTCAGTCTAGTGAGACTCTTGACCATAGTATCCTAGATTATCAGAACTCATGATCAGAGAATCCCAGATAAGTAAGACTCGAAGTTTCAGTCCAGTAGGACTCTTGGTCATAGAGTCCCAGTTCAGTGGGACTCTTTGACTATAGAGTTTCAGACCAATGGGACTCTTAATCAGAGAGTCCCAAATAGGTCGGACTCAGAGTTTCAGTCCAGTAGGACTCTTGGTCATAGAGTCCCAGTCCAGTGAGACTCTTGACCATAGAGTCTCAGATCAATGAAACTCTTGATCAGCTATCAGATCAATGAAACTCTTGATCAGCTATCAGATCAGATAGAAACTCCTAATGTGTATGACTCTGCAGGTCCGAACCTAAGTCGGTAGCACAGAAACCAATTTCTATACTAATCAAAGTGACCATTTAGCAATGGTACCCGACGTTCAGATAGATCAAATAATCGTAATCATAACGTTCAGAACCTACACGAATATGGTTATTATATAATTCATTCCTATAATCTATGTGTAATAGATGACTCAGGGTTAGACTATCAATCCTAGAAAATATATCCATATCATGTCTCAAAGCAATTAATCCCGTGACTCCTCACTAAGACTATCCTGGCCAAGATTTTACTAAGTTGAAATATAATTGAACACAGCTTCTAAAATCAGAAGTGGTCAATTCCATCTTGATATACGCACCGACTCCATAAGTACTTGACTGTGCTCAAAAATCTTTCATTAGTGAATTAAAAATTTAAATAGTCTGACACCAAAATACAGTGAGCTGCTTGGAAGTCACCGTGGTGATCTCAAATTGGAGGGACATTTATACCCATATTCCATCGAAGCTAATCTTGATAGAAGAAAAGCTTCAGAGTTGATCACGTTTAGTGCAGATGTATCCATACATCTCACTTACATGCCATATCAGCATCTTAACACTCCTTGATTATGAAGACAACCAACCTATATGGCATACAACGACCTATACTTGATAAACGTTGTTATCCTAAGTAACAACGTATCATTTGGTTGTAAACTATTTAAGGAGGACTAAATGATAAATCATCCTTTGCCGAATCTAGATAGTCCTAAGGACTTTATCACAACACAGGAGTTCATTAGAAGATAACAGAATTTATGATAAAAAATATCAAAATAACTTTTATTAATTTATAATTTATATATAATTATAAATATATGGTCCAACCATCAACAGACAGACGATTGACTTTGGGACACATTTCCAACAATCTCCCACTTGGACTAAAGCCAATCAGTGCAGTATCAAATACCTAACTTTGACTTAAAGTCATCTAACTCCTTCACCGCAACTGCTTTAGTGAATGGATCGATCAAGTTCTTCTTTTCATCGATCTTTTGAAGGTCGATGTCATCTCGATCCACAATCTCTCGGATAAGATGGTAGCAGCGCAGAATATGCTTCGTCCGCTGGTATGCCTTTAATTTCTTTGCTTGAGCAATGGCTCCAGAGCTGTCGTAATAGAGCAGAATTGAACTATCAAGGAAGGATGCTACACCGAACTTGATGATGAATTTTTTTAACCATACCACTTCTTTGGCAGCATCTAATGCAGCGACATAATCTACCTCACAAACTGAATCGGCCACAATATGCTGTTTGGAACTCTTCCAGCAGATAGTCCCACCATTAAGGGTAAATATGTATCCCAACACACTCTTGCTATCATCATGATTGGACTAAAAATTAGAGTTTTTGAATCCCATAAGTTTTAAGTCCGTTTCACCATATACAAGCCACTAGTCCTTAGTATTTCTTAAATACTTCAGGATAGTTTTAACAATCTTTCAGTGATTCTTTCCTGGATTAGATTGATATCTACTCACTACACCTAGTGAGTATACCACATCTGGTCGCATACATGTCATGGCATACATTATAGAATCCACTATTAAAGTATATGGTATTCTATTCATACACTCTTTATCTAGAGGTATTGTTAGACAATCCCTCTTTGAAAAAGAAATTCCATGGCCTATCGGTAGATAGTCTTTCTTGAATTTTTTCATGATGAACCATTTTAGCACAGTGTCAATGTACGTGGACTGGGACAGTCCAAGCAATCTTTTAGATCTATTTCTATAGATCTTCATCCCTAAGATATAGAAAGCTTCTTTCAGATCTTTCATGGAGAACTATGATGACAGCCAGATCTTTATTTCTTATAATGCAGGAACATCATTTTCGATTAAGAGAATATCATCCACATACAATACTAGGAATACTATTACTGGACCATTAGCCCATTTGTATATGCAGGGCTCTTCTTCATTCTTAACGAAACCATACGTTTTGATTTTTCTATCAAATCGCATGTTCCAGCTCTAAGATGCCTGCTTTAGTTCATAAATGGACCTCTAAAGTTTACACACCTTAGACTCATTTATGAATATAAAACCTTTAGGTTGTATCATATACATCTCTTCATCCAGCTCTCCATTCAGAAAAGTTATTTTTACATCCATCTACCAGATTTCATAGTCTAGATGGGCAGCTATGGCAAGCATTATTCGAATGGATTTGAGCATTACCATAGGAGAGAACGTCTCATCATAGTCAATACCATAACGTTGACGATACCCCTTGGTATAGGTCTCCACCTTTTCGTCTGCACCTTTTTTTCTTTTGAAGATCCACTTACATCCTATGGATTTTACCCCTTCGGATGGGTCAATCAATATCCATACATCATTGACCTTCATGGATTTCATCTTGAATTTCATGACCTCAAGCCATTTCTCAGAGTCAAATCTCTGCATTGCATCCATATAGATGATTGGATTCTGATCGTTCTCATCGAGTTCGATAGGATCCCTATCTCGAATCAGAAAATTATAGTATCTATCCGATTGACGTGGTACTCTACTAGATCTTCTTAAGGATGCTTCTACAATGGATTCTAGATCTGATCTAATCAGAGTCAGCTCAGGTTCAATAACTTGTGTCCGTTCTTTCAGCTATCGTACTTCATCAAGTTCGACCTTGGAGGCATTAGTTCCTTCACCAAGGAACTTCTTTTCTAAAATGACTGCCTTAAGGCTGACAAATATTTTTTGCTCATCGGCAAGGTAGAAGTAGTATCCTTTGGTTTCTTTTGGGTAACTTATAAAACTATATTTATCAGACTTAGGTCCAAGCTTGTCTGTCATCAAATGCTTGATATAGGCCGGACACCCCCAAACCCTAAGGTGTGAAAGCATTGGCTTACGTCCTGTCCATATTTCATATAGTGTTTTATTAACAGATTTATTCAGAACCCTACTTAGAATGTAACAAGCTGACTCAAGCGTATATTCCCATAGGAAGGTCGACAAAACAGCAAATTTCATCATGGATCGAACCATGTCCAACAAGATTCGATTTCTTCTTTCAGACACACCATTATGTTATGGTGTTTCAGGAGGGGTCCATTGGAAGAGAATCCTATTCTCTCCAAGATATGTCAGAAACTCGTTGGAAAGGTACTCACCCCCTCGGTCAGATCGAAGAGTTTTAATACTCTTCTTAGTTTGCTTTTTTACCTTATTTCGAAATAGTTTGAACATTTCAAACAACTCCGACTTATGCTTCATTAAATAGACATATCCATACCTCGATAGATCGTCTATGAAGGTTATGAAGTAGAAATATCTATCTCTGGCACTTGAGCTCATGGGTCCACATATATCCGAATGTACTAAACTCAAGAGTTTAGTGGCTCATTCATCTTTTCTAGTAAAAGGTGACTTGGTCAACTTACCAAGAAGACAAGACTCACAGGTCGGAAGTGACTCACAATCACTAACCTCAAAAATTCTTTCTTGAGCTAACCTATTAATTCTATTCTTATTAATATGACCTAGCCTACAGTACCAAAGGTAGACATCAGATATATCACTAATTCTAGGACGTTTACTGAAGGATTGAACCACATTAACAGACATAGAAAGTAAATAAATTTTGTTATTCAATTATCCAATCAAAATTATAACATCATTCAAAATGATATTACAAAAAAAAAATTTATTGATATTTCAAAACCATTCATGGCCAAAAGGCCTACAGAAATGACATTCAATAAGAAAGTTGGACAATAATGACATTCATTAAAAATAACTTTATTTGAATTGATTACAAGATTCTTAATTCCTAAAGCTAGAATTGAAACTTATCTTCCATCTCCAACGTTCAGAAATCTCTCACCTTGATCAAATCTTCTACTAACTTGCAAGCCCTGCATAGAATTACAAATATGATAAGAGCTTTCAGTATCTAATACTCAAGCAATAGAATCAAATAAGAAAAAATTGCAAGGTGTTATCATATAATTACCTTGCCCAGCAATCACTTGCTTCTTCTTCAGCCTGTTCGGATTCAGGAAAGCAATGTACAGAGGATAGTTCCTCTTCAAGTGTCCCAACTTCTTGCAGAAGAAGCACTCTACCTGGCTCTAATCGGACTTGCATTTCTTGGTCTGACCTTGTGCAGTCATTCCAGCATGTGGCTGCACCTTCTTGTTTTTCTTCTTCTTGTTCTTCTTTTCTTTCTTAAAGGATTGATGATCAGAAGAAGATCCTCCCACTAAATTCATCATCTTCTTGTAGAGTTGGTGATCCTTCTTAAAGTTCTGCAGCAACCCCAATAAGCCGTGGTAGTTCACTGCAGGCTTTGTCATTCTAAAATGAGTTAAAAAGGAGAGGAAGGACTTGGGCAAAGAATTAAGGATCGCATCCTTATCAAACTGCTCGTGCAGGAAAAAGTCCAACTTGCTAAGACGCTCAATCATCTCGATCATGTACAATACATGATCGGTGATTGAGGCCCCA
>QRFJ01002567.1:64260-101581 GCA_006176705.1 Cocos nucifera | reverse complement strand
TTAACTTCTCGGAACCCAAAATAATTTTGTAGTTCCTGAGCCAATCTTTATAATTGGGTCCAGTCAGTCTATGTGTGTCCAGGATACGTGCCAATGGGTTGGACGCAGACATTTTCCTGTAGAGAGTCAAAGATTCTAGTTAGATACTGTAATTTTGACTTGACCAATTTATTTAGGGATTTTATTTTTAAACAAATTAGCTCCCACTATTTTCTCGGATCCCTACACTCCCTCTGTAGAGATGCAAAAATCTCCATGATTAATGATTTCTAGTGGGTGGTGCGGTCTCACCAACTGACTCATCACCTCACCTAACAGTTATTGGTGATGGGTTAGCCAATGAGTGAACAACTCTTGTTCAATGATTCTCTAATCATGGTGCACCCAAACTTGGTCTCTAATTCATGAATCTCACCGTATCCGAAATATTGATCCACTCCTTAGTTAAGTCAGACCCACCATTTGCATAGACTGGGTTCCTAATTGAGTCTCTCACCGTATCCAAAATATTGAGCCCAACTCATCCTCCAGCCCATAGCATCCAATGCCTAATAGACATGGTTGCATCTTTCCCGGTGCAACTGAGCCACTGTATCCAGCCGAGAACAATCAACCCCGGGAAGGGCCCGCACATCTACAATGGTGGAAGACCTCAGACTTAATCTTTTCTTAGGGAGAATTGATTCAGGTCTCATTAAACTAGACTTGGCTTAGTCATAACAATTATGACTAACCTAGTGGCATGGGTTAGCTCGGATTATTGACCACCTCAGATCAGAACTGTGTCAACAGATATGGCCAGGTAAGTGAGACCGGTGGAAGGAATATGCCATTAACTCGTACAAGAACGCATTCAGGTCGAGTAGCTTCCAATTAAAAACCAGTCGGTCGTATGTGCCAAACTTACCTTAGACACCAAATTGTTGAGTCCAGAACCAATTGGGTTAGCCTACAATCCAGACTCTAACCTCTGAGCCTAATTAGGTCTTGCTTGATCGTGACTCGATCTTGACCCAGACTTAATCCTATTAGGCTGGTCAATTTAAGCATTGTTGATCCCATCTAACCAACTCTTGATTCGGTTTGATCAACCGCTTAGACCTAATTGAGCTACCCAAGCCCGAACCCAGTATTATGAATATGTCTTAGATCTGAAATTCTCAATTTTAGACCTAATTAATATTCCATAAACTTAATTCTTAATTAAGTAGGGTTCATAAACAAAATATGCACAATAAATCCTAGGGTTTCAGGATCTAGGGTTTTGCAGAAAGTAAGTTTTGGGTTTCTGATTAAGGACGAACACGCAGCACCCCTACACATCATAAGAACACCCCATCGAATGGGAAGAGAGGGCCTTTAAACCCTTCTTCGTTCTTATGACCGGACGGCCAAGAGGAACGCCTTAATCAGGAACATTCAATACTACAAAACAATATCAGATCTATATCATATATCTCATATATAAAGTAGATCTAATCATGGCATATTTTGCATACATCTCATGTATCAAATCATGCATATTTTCAGATCTAAATTATCTCATAATAATCTAAAAAATTAGATTTAAATTGATCTAATCAAAATAAATTCTAATCTAGATAATTATGTAGAACTATTCTACAACTAGTCTAGACATGCATCAATCATATCTCATATGATATTCAAAAATTAAATAATTTTTATTTGCTATTTTTTAGATGTTATTATAACACTTATAATATCAAAAAATAGTAAATAAAAAGATCTAAAATATGATTTAATCAGATTAAATCAAAAATATGCAAGAATATTCTATAGAACTATTCTATTCTAGAACTAGTCATGCATATCTTCTAATCTTAGATCCAAATTATTTAATTTTAATTTTTTCTGATTTCAGATCTGATCACATCTCATGTGACATCTAAAATCAATTATTTTCTAATTAAAATAAATTTAAAATCAGATCTAAATAATTTAGAACCATGGCTCTGATACCAGTTGAAGGGAAATCCTGATTTCCCGGTCCAGGTTCGTTCAGATCTGATCAGATCAAGAGATATATTTCAAAAATTTTTCTCTTGATCCCAATCAGATCTTGATATGTTTTAGATCTGATTCTTATTATTTTAATAAAATAAAATTAAAAGATAAATTAAATCAAATTTAATTTACCTGATCTGGGTAATCCTATTACCCTGTTGATGATCCTGTTTGCAGCGGAAGGTTCTGGATCTTAGCCACGCAAGCGCCTGGCCTCTACCGGTATCCACTCGGGTTGGATCTGGAGATCCTCTTCTTCTCTATCACACCTCCAAAAATCAGATCTGGATCTGATCTGGAGGATCTTCAAAACTCTTTTGAAGATGAGCAGTCGTCCTTTGCAGCAGCGCAGCCTTCTTATTTTGATCGCCTTTCTTTGATCTGAATCGCACCAACCAAGGTCCAAAACTCCTTTTGGACGTGGAGAGCAAGGGGAGAAGAGACTATGGCATGGAGAAGGAGGGGAGAGGCAGCCTTGGGGCATGGAGAAACTATGATCTCATCATATCTCTGTATCTCATACAATCTGAGTTGGATACAGGGTCTTATTTATAGACTAGATGTGATCCAACTCCTCTTCTTCCCAACCAATCACAACCCTTTGTGAAATTAGATCTAAATCTGATTGGTGGGAATAGAGTCCCCTGGATTCCTCCTTAGAGGGCGCCTAAGACCAGTCAAAGTTGGTTCTTAGAAGAACTCTAATTGGAATCCAAAAAGGAGATGGAGTCCTTGTCCAACAAGGACTCCTAGGCGCCTCCAACTTGGGCACACGCCTAAGGTGGCGTGCTGAAGGGAAATCCTGATTTCCCGGTCCAGGTTCGTCCAGATTTGATTAGATCAAGAGATATATTTCAAAAATTTTTCTCTTGATCTTAATCAGATCTTGATATGTTTCAGATCTGATTCTTATTATTTTAATAAATAAAATAAAATAAGATAAATTAAATCAAATTTAATTTACCTGATTTGGGTAATCCTATTACCCTGTAGATGATCCTGATTGCAGCGGAAGGTTCTGGATCTTAGCCACGCAAGCGCCTGGCCTCTACCGGTATCCACTCGGGTTGGATCTGGAGATCCTCTTCTTCTCTATCACACCTCCAAAAATCAGATCTGGATCTGATCTGGAGGATCTTCAAAACTCTTTTGAAGATCTGCAGTCGTCCTTTTGCAGCAGCGCAGCCTTCTTGCTTTTGATCGCCTTTCCTTGATCTGAATCGCACCAAACTAAGTCCAAAACACCTTTTGGACGTGGAGAGCAAGGGGAGAAGAGAGTATGGCGTGGAGAAGGAGGGGAGAGGCAGCCTTGGACGTGGGAAATCTCTATTGAATTCACTTTGACTTGGAATTAGGGTTGGGCGCAGGGTCTTATTTATAGACCTCTTGTGATCCAACTCCTCTTCCTCTCAACCAATCACAACCCTTTGTGAAATCAGATCTAAATCTGATTGGTTGGAATAGAGACCCCTGGATTCCTCCTTAGAGGGCGCCTAAGACCAGTCAAACTGGATTCTTAGTAGAACTCTGAATTGGAATCCAAAAGGGAGGTGGAGTCCTTGTCCAACAAGGACTCCTAGGCGCCTCCTACTTGGGCTCACGCCACCCTTGGCGTGCGCCCTTCTCCTTGCCAGGTTCTGGCAGGGGGACAAGGCCCCCACCAGCTCTCCAATAGGTGCATGACATGTGGTCAAAAGTCAAAGGGTCAATGGTCAACGTTTGACCAGTCAAAGGTAGACTTTTGACCAAAGTCAAAGAACAAGAAATGGCAGGTGACCAAAAATGGCAGGTAATGTCTTACAAATAAGACAACCTATTCTGACTTGGACAACCTCCAGTCAGACCATATGAAGGCCTCTGATTGAGCACAAACTCCTTTGGCTCAGTCAGGACAACTTATTTATGATAGTAAAAGAAGAACGTTAGGTTCAATCGAGTGCTAGCACGATTTCCTTGAACCTAATTGAATCTCATTCAGATCAATTGAACTAGATCAGTTCAATTGATGATCACCAGATTCAAACCCTTGTTTGTGTGACCCAGTTAGGTTCAGTTCTGTATGGTAATGGGATATGTCATGATCTCTATCATCGACATCATCGAAACTCCTTTCGATGGATCAGAACTCTTCTGATTCGAACAGCTAGAATGATCGATCATCTAAATCATTCTAATTGCTCCCAAAATCCACCAGTGACACCTAGCAGTATATGGTGGCAACCCATCAGAGCTGAATGCGAACCTCTTGGTGCAGCTACCTGTGTGATTAAGTTCTTCTATCTTGAGCCCCGATCAGATTAGGGTTAAGGTGAACTCGTCAAACCCTAGTCTCTGTCATATGATGTAATCATTCGATTCGAGTCCAATGTGAAAATCTAAATAGAAACTCTTTCTATTATTTCACTCTGCCATGGCCATGGGCTTCTGGACTTGATTCTCATGATCATCATAGGGCTACTCCTCTACCACCGAGGTAGATAGATTCCCATCTTGATGCAATCCAGTTCCTACAATGAACATGTCATAGCCAACATACACCTCAGGGTTCCATATGGCTAGGAGACCGAGTAATGGTGTAGTCAAACTATAACACCCTCAAGGTGAACTGCCGATGCATCTCAGGTCAAAGAACCAGACACACTACTGCAGCATCGAGTCAGTCATTGACGAGAAGGTAGACTTCCCTAATGACTACTCGAGGTGGTCACGCTCAGTGCCCTCGTTCTCTAACGAGTACCTGTACTCTCGCTCCGGTGTCTCCACACCGTAGACTCAAGACTCATCTACTAAAGAGAAGCGATCGTACACCAACCTTCCGGATCAATCACCATCCTCGTGATGATCCTATGGTCGGGAGCATGTTTATGAGTTAATAATGATTATTCATGTCTTAAATTTTCAACTCTTGAAAATATGAATTATCATTACCATTAACTCAAAGGATGTATCACAGACACTAAATACACATATGTGATAGAAAATAACCCATTTTATTAATTATAGTCAAAATTATAATTTTGCCCCTAGAAGTGTATTACAAGTGTCAGCCAATTCTGGCTTCTAGGGCACATATATCTAACAATCTCCCACTTGTCCTAAAGCCAATTGGCTACAAGTCTAAGTCCCATCTTCTCAAGGTGGGCTTCGATCTTCTGCTGGCCCAACGGCTTTGTAAGTGGGTCTGCCACATTATCTGCGGAGTTGACTCTCTTGACCTCAACGTAACCTTTCTCAAGGTAATCGCGGATGAGATGATATCGCCGCTCAATGTGCTTGGACTTCTGGCTGAGACCTTCCTTAGCAAGGGCTATGGCGCCATTGTTGTCGCAGTATAGAGGAATGGCATCTGATGGCATTACTCCAATTTCTGCAGCAAACTTCTTGTACCAGAATGCTTCCTTTGCAGCCTCTGATGCAGCGATATATTCTGCTTCCATGGTGGAATCTGCTATCACAGTTTGCTTGGAACTCTTCCAGCTGACAGCTCCACCATTGCACACAAACAGACTTCCAGATGTCGACTTTCGATCATCTATATCGGACATGAAGTCCGAGTCTGTGTATCCCTGGAACTTGGAGTTCTCCATTACCAAAGACCAACATCATATCCTTAGTTCTTCTCAAGTACTTAAGGATACATTTCACAGAAGTCCAGTGTTCTTCACCTGGATTTGACTGATATCTGCTTGTGACACTCACAGCATGGGCTATATCAGGTCGTGTACATAGCATGGCATACATGAGGCTCCCTATTGCAGAAGCATAAGGGATCTTGCTCATGCGTTCTATTTCCTCAGGTGTGCTGGGGCACATCTTCTTGGAAAGATGAATACCATGTCTGAAGGGTATTAATCCCCTCTTAGAGTTTTCCATACTAAACCTCTTTAGTACTTCCTCTATGTACATCTTCTGTGAAAGTCCTAGCATCCTATTCGGTCTATCCCTATAGACCTTAATTCCTAGAATAAAGGATGCTTCACCTAGGTCTTTCATGGAGAATTCCTTGGACAACCACATCTTGACTGATGTCAACATGGGAATATCATTCCCAATAAGGAGGATGTCATCCACGTACAATACGAGGAAGACAACAGCGCTCCCACTGACCCTTTTGAAAACACATGGTTCCTCTTCATTTTTGATGAAACCAAACTTTTTGATCACATCATTGAAACGAGTGTTCCAGCTCCGAGATGCTTGCTTAAGTCCATATATGGACCTTTGCAGCTTGCAAACCTTGTGATCAGTATCACTGGATGTGAAACCTAGCGGCTGTTCCATATAGATATCTTCCTCAAGATATCCATTTAGGAATGCCGTTTTCACGTCCATTTGCCATATTTCATAATCGAAATAGGCTGCAACAGCAAGCAATGTGCGGATGGATTTTAGCATAGCTACTGGGGAAAAGGTATCCTGATAGTCAATGCCTTCGCGTTGACTATAACCTTTTGCCACCAGTCTAGCCTTGAATGTCTCCACATTCCCATCTGCACCAATCTTTCTCTTGAAGATCCATTTACACCCAATAGGTACTATACCTTCTGGTGGATCTACCAAGGTCCAGACTTGGTTTGAGTGCATCGAGTCAATTTCTGACTGCATTGCCTCTAAGCCATTTCTCGGAGTCGATATCTGATATCGCCTCGTTGTAGGTTTTGGGATCATCACCATGAGCACCATTACCTACGAGGAACATTTCCTCTACATCCTCTGAAATAATACCTAAGTATCTTTCAGGGGGACGGGAAACTCTTTCCGATCTACGAGGTGGAGGAGGTAGTGTTCTTATTGGCTCAACCTGATTTGGTTCCACTTGGTCCTTAGCTCGTTCTGCTTGTGAGACTTTCTCATCAAGCTTAATCTGCTTTCCAATGCCGCTATCTTGAATAAACTATTTTTCAAGAAAGATGGCATGTCGACTCACAATCACATTGTGGTCTTCTGGAATGTAGAAATAGTATCCTAATGACTCTTTAGGATATCCTATGAATCGAGCTCTAAAGGACCTAAACTCTAACTTGTCCGCTTGTTGTCTTTTGACATGAGCCGGACAACCCCAAATTCTGAGATGACTCAGACTTGGTTTCTTACCGTGCCATATCTCATACGGTGTGGTAGGAACGGTTTTAGAGGGAACCCTATTCAGTAGATAGATTGAAGTTAACAATGAGTGTCCCCAAAGAAAATCAGGGAGGTCTGTGAAGCTCATCATGGATCGAACCATATCCAATAGAGTCCGATTTCTCCATTCTGAAACCCCGTTGAGTTGAGGTGTTCCTGGTGGAGTCCATTGAGAGACTATGCCATTTTCCTTGAAGATAGTCTAGGAATTCCCGGCTAAGGTATTCACCTCCTCGATCTGATCGAAGAACCTTAATGGGTTTTCCAGTTTGTTTTTCTACTTCATGTCTGAATTCTTTGAACTTTTCAAAAGGCTTCAGACTTGTGTCTCATAAGATACACATACCCATACCTAGACAGATCATCGGTAAAGGTAATGAAGTAGACAAAATTGCCTCTAGCCGGCACATCAAATGGGCCGCACACATCAGTATGTACTAGGGCAAGGAGATCTGTGGCCCTCTCCCCATGTCCAACAAAAGGGAGTTTAGTCATTTTGCCTTGAAGACAAGATTCACAAGTTGGATATGACTCAAAAGTCAATGGACTCAATAGCCCATTTTTCTCCAATTTGTTGATCCTATCTTCTGCTATATGACCTAATCTCAGGTGCCATAGATATCTGTCGTTTGGACTATCCCTAGGTCGTTTGGCATTCACGTTTTGCTCGATAGTTAGAACAGGTACATCAATATGTAGCTGATAAAGACCATTAATAAGGAAACCATTTGCAATTTTATTTCTTTCATAAAGAATGTTACAATGGTCCTTAAAGAAGGTGATCACATAACCTTCTTGTGCTAAGCATGAAACAGAAATCAAATTCCTGCTAGCTGCAGGCACATAAATAACAGTCTTTCAAAACTAAGTCTAAACCAGATGGTAATCGAAGAGGGTATGTTCCCACGGCTACTGCAGCAACTCTTGCTCCATTACCGATGCGTAGGATCATGTCTCCATCCCTCAGCCTCCTGCTATCCTCAAGACCCTGCATAGAAGTGCACAGATGAGCACTAGAACCAGAGTCAAGCACCCAACTGGATGCAGAAGAAACCGTAAGGTTAGACTCAATAACGAGCATACCTCCAGAAGGACCTTCCTTCTTGTTCTTCAGGGTGGCCAGGTAAGTAGGGCAGTTCCGCTTCCAATGGCCGTCGCTGTTGCAATGGAAACACTTTCCTTTGCCATCGGCCTTCTTTCTTCGGTTCTGCCTTCTTCTTCTTTGATCCTTCCACCTTTTGCTTTTTCACAGACTTCTTTTTCTTTCCATAAGACTTTCTTTTGGAAGAAGTCCGTTCCATAGCAAGAACTGAGCCTTTAGAACCTTTCATAGAAAGCTCAGCGGTAACCAGCATATTCATTAACTCGGCCAAGGAATTCTTGAAGTTTATGCATGTGGTAATTCATGATGAATTGCCCATATGCATCAGTCAAGGATTGCAGAATAATATCGTTCTGCAGGTCCAAGTCCAACTTCACACCGAGCTTCTCAAGCTCTTCCATGTCCTTGATCATTGTCAGACAGTGATCTTGGACTGACTGCCCATCACGCATCTTAGCCTTAAAAAGTCATTTTGTGACTTGATATTTGGCTGCGCGACTCTGTTCACCAAACATCTCCTGCAGGTGAGCCAACATTTGGCGAGCAGTCCCGATATCTTCATGTTGGCGCTGGAGCTCATCAGACATCGAGCCCAACATGTAATATCTGGCCTTATTATCTTCGTCAATCCATTTTTCCAGAGACGCTCTCTGTTCAACAGATGGACGGGCTGGTAAGGTGGGAGGGTCCTGGTCCAAAACATGGGTTAACTTCTCGAACCCAAAATAATTTTGTAGTTCCTGAGCCAATCTTTATAATTGGGTCCAGTCAGTCTATGTGTGTCCAGGATACGTGCCAATGGGTTGGACGCAGACATTTTCCTGTAGAGAGTCAAAGATTCTAGTTAGATACTGTAATTTTGACTTGACCAATTTGTTTAGGGATTTTATTTTTAAACAAATTAGCTCCCACTATTTTCTCGGATCCCTACACTCCCTCTGTAGAGATGCGAAAATCTCCACGATTAATGATTTCTAGTGGGTGGTGCGGTCTCACCAACTGACTCATCACCTCACCTAACAGTTATTGGTGATGGGTTAGCCAATGAGTGAACAACTCTTGTTCAATGATTCTCTAATCATGGTGCACCCAAACTTGGTCTCTAATTCATGAATCTCACCGTATCCGGAATATTGATCCACTCCTTAGTTAAGTCAGACCCACCATTTGCATAGACTGGGTTCCTAATTGAGTCTCTCACCGTATCCGAAATATTGAGCCCAACTCATCCTCCAGCCCATAGCATCCAATGCCTAATAGACATGGTTGCATCTTCCCGGTGCAACTGAGCCACTGTATCCAGCCGAGAACAATCAACCCCGGGAAGGGCCCGCACATCTACAATGGTGGAAGACCTCAGACTTAATCTTTTCTTAGGGAGAATTGATTCAGGTCTCATTAAACTAGACTTGGCTTAGTCATAACAATTATGACTAACCTAGTGGCATGGGTTAGCTCGGATTATTGACCACCTCAGATCAGAACTGTGTCAACAGATATGGCCAGGTAAGTGAGACCGGTGGAAGGAATATGCCATTAACTCGTACAAGAACGCATTCAGGTCGAGTAGCTTCCAATTAAAAACCAGTCGGTCGTCTGTGCCAAACTTACCTTAGACACCAAATTGTTGAGTCAGAACCAATTGGGTTAGCCTACAATCCAGACTCTAACCTCTGAGCCTAATTAGGTCTTGCTTGATCGTGACTCGATCTTGACCCAGACTTAATCCTATTAGGCTGGTCAATTTAAGCATTGTTGATCCCATCTAACCAACTCTTGATTCGGTTTGATCAACCGCTTAGACCTAATTGAGCTACCCAAGCCCGAACCCAGTATTATGAATATGTCTTAGATCTGAAATTCTCAATTTTAGACCTAATTAATATTCCATAAACTTAATTCTTAATTAAGTAGGGTTCATAAACAAAATATGCACAATAAATCCTAGGGTTTCAGGATCTAGGGTTTTGCAGAAAGTAAGTTTTGGGTTTCTGATTAAGGACGAACACGCAGCACCCCTACACATCATAAGAACACCCCATCGAATGGGAAGAGAGGGCCTTTAAACCCTTCTTCGTTCTTATGACCGGACGGCCAAGAGGAACGCCTTAATCAGGAACATTCAATACTACAAAACAATATCAGATCTATATCATATATCTCATATATAAAGTAGATCTAATCATGGCATATTTTGCATACATCTCATGTATCATAATCATGCATGTTTTCAGATCTAAATTATCTCATAATAATCTAAAAAATTAGATTTAAATTGATCTAATCAAAATAAATTCTAATCTAGACAATTATGTAGAACTATTCTACAACTAGTCTAGACATGCATCAATCATATCTCATATGATATTTAAAAATTAAATAATTTTTATTTGCTATTTTTTAGATGTTATTATAACACTTATAATATCAAAAAATAGTAAATAAAAAGATCTAAAATATGATTTAATCAGATTAAATCAAAAACATGCAAGAACTATTCTATAGAACTATTCTATTCTAGAACTAGTCATGCATATCTTCTAATCTTAGATCCAAATTATTTAATTTTAATTTTTTCTGATTTCAGATCTGATCACATCTCATGTGACATCTGAAAATCAATTATTTTCTAATTAAAATAAATTTAAAATCAGATCTAAACAATTTTAGAACCATGGCTCTGATACCAGTTGAAGGGAAATCCTGATTTCCCGGTCCAGGTTCGTTCAGATCTGATCAGATCAAGAGATATATTTCAAAAATTTTTCTCTTGATCCCAATCAGATCTTGATATGTTTCAGATCTGATTCTTATTATTTTAATAAAATAAAATAAAATAAGATAAATTAAATCAAATTTAATTTACCTGATCTGGGTAATCCTATTACCCTGTTGATGATCCTGTTTGCAGCGGAAGGTTCTGGATCTTAGCCACGCAAGCGCCTGGCCTCTACCGGTATCCACTCGGGTTGGATCTGGAGATCCTCTTCTTCTCTATCACACCTCCAAAAATCAGATCTGAATCTGATCTGGAGGATCTTCAAAACTCTTTTGAAGATGAGCAGTCGTCCTTTGCAGCAGCGCAGCCTTCTTATTTTTGATCGCCTTTCTTTGATCTGAATCGCACCAACCAAGGTCCAAAACTCCTTTTGGACGTGGAGAGCAAGGGGAGAAGAGACTATGGCATGGAGAAGGAGGGGAGAGGCAGCCTTGGGGCGTGGGGTTTCTCAATTGAATTGCATTTCTTAATCTGAGTTGGGCGCAGGGTCTTATTTATAGACTAAGCGTGATCCAACTCCTCTTCCTCCCAACCAATCACAACCCTTTGTGAAATCAGATCTAAATCTGATTGGTGGGAATAGAGACCCCTGGATTCCTCCTTAGAGGGTGCCTAAGACCAGTCAAAGTTGGTTCTTAGAAGAACTCTAATTGGAATCCAAAAAGGAGATGGAGTCCTTGTCCAACAAGGACTCCTAGGCGCCTCCAACTTGGGCACACGCCTAGGGTGGCGTGCGCCCTTCTCCTTGCCAGGTTCTGGCAGGGGGACAGGCCCCCACCAGCTCTCCAATAGGTGCATGACATGTGGTCAAAAGTCAAAGTGTCAATGGTCAACGTTTGACCAGTCAAAGGTAGACTTTTGACCAAAGTCAAAGAACAAGAAATGGCAGGTGACCAAAAATGGCAGGTAATGTCTTACAAATAAGACAACCTTTTCTGACTTGGACAACCTCCAGTCAGACCATATGAAGGCCTCTGATTTGAGCACAAACTCCTTTGGCTCAGACAGGACAACTTATTTATGATAGCAAAAGAAGAACGTTAGGTTCAATCGAGTGCTAGCACGATTTCCTTGAACCTAATTGAATCTCATTCAGATCAATTGAACTAGATCAGTTCAATTGATGATCACCAGATTCAAACCCTTGTTTGTGTGACCCAGTTAGGTTCAGTTCTGTATGGTAATGGGATATGTCATGATCTCTATCATCGACATCATCGAAACTCCTTTCGATGGATCAGAACTCTTCTGATTCGAACAGCTAGAATGATCGATCATCTAAATCATTCTAATTGCTCCCAAAATCCACCAGTGACACCTAGCAGTATATGGTGGCAACCCATCAGAGCTGAATGCGAACCTCTTGGTGCAGCTACCTGTGTGATTCAAGTTCTTCTATCTTGAGCCCCGATCAGATTAGGGTTAAGGTGAACTCGTCAAACCCTAGTCTCTGTCATATGATGTAATCATTCGATTCGAGTCCAATGTGAAAATCTAAATAGAAACTCTTTCTATTATTTCACTCTACCATGGCCATGGATTTCTGGACTTGATTCTCATGATCATCATAGGGCTACTCCTCTACCACCGAGGTAGATAGATTCCATCTTGATGTAATCCAGTTCCTACAATGAACATGTCATAGCCAACATACACCTCAGGATTCCATATGGCTAGGAGACCGAGTAATGGTGTAGTCAAACTATAACACCCTCAAGGTGAACTGCCGATGCATCTCAGGTCAAAGAACCAGACACACTACTGCAGCATCGAGTCAGTCATTGATGAGAAGGTAGACTCCCTAATGACTACTCGAGGTGGTCACGCTCAGTGCCCTCGTTCTCTAACGAGTACCTATACTCTCGCTCTGGTGTCTCCACACCGTAGACTCAAGACTTATCTACTAAAGAGAAGCGATTGTACACCAACCTTCCGAATCAATCACCATCCTCGTGATGATCCTATGGTCAGGAGCAATTTATGAGTTAATAATGATTATTCATGTCTTAAATTTTCAACTCTTGAAAATATGAATTATCATTACCATTAACTCAAAAGATGTATCACAGACACTAAATACACATATGTGATAGAAAATAACCCATTTATTGATTTTAGTCAAAATTATAATTTTGCCCCTAGAAGTATATTACAAGTGTCAGCCAATTCTGGCTTCTAGGGCACATATATCTAACACACATATATCTGTGTATACTAGACCTAGAATCTCATTGACTCGCTCATCTTTTCTAGTAAAAGATCAGTTAGTCATGTTACCAAGCTAGCATGACTCATAGGTTGGTAGTGATTTGCAATCACCGACTTCGAGGATTCTCTCTTGAGTTAGCTTGTTTATTTTATTCTTGTTAATATAACATAGCCTATAGT
This sequence comes from Cocos nucifera, assembly GCA_006176705.1. Lineage (NCBI taxonomy): Eukaryota > Viridiplantae > Streptophyta > Magnoliopsida > Arecales > Arecaceae > Cocos > Cocos nucifera. The sequence goes on along the minus strand of QRFJ01002567.1, from coordinate 88,163 downwards.
GCCAAGATATATATCGAAGACATCATCTACTCTAGGGCATTTGCTAGATGTGTACACTATACTAACAGGCCGTTTGCTAGACGTGTATATTATACTAACAGGTTGTGATAAAGTATAAATATCATTTTTCATTTGTCCATTTATAATAGTAATATCATTCATAAGGATATTGCATGAATATCTTTTTATTAAAATCTCATAACCATTTATATCCAAAAGGTCTACAGAAATAATATTTAATAAAAAAAGATAAAAATGATAATCACTAAGAATAATGATATTAGATTTGTATACAAGCTTGATAATCTTTAATGCTAGAATTGAAACTGATTTTCCATCTCCAACATTAAGAAATCTCTCACCTTCTTTAAATCTACTACTACCCTATAGATCCTGCAATGAATTGTAAATATTAAAGGACCTTCCAGTATCTAATATCCATGCAGTAGTATCACACATAAAAAATTATAAGTTATTATCATATAATTACCTTGCGAAGCAACGATTTGTTTCCTTTTCTTTTGCCTGTTTGGATCCAGTGAGGTAATGTAAAAAGGATAATTCCTCTTCTAGTTCTCTAGCTTCTTGCAAAAGAAGCATTTTGCTTGACTTTGATCAGATCTGGGCTTCTTGGTCTAACTTAAAATAGCAATCCCAGTATGCTGTTGCATCTTTTTATTTTTCTTTTTATTCTTCTTCTTCTTCCCTTTCGCAAAGGATTAATAACCAGAAGAAGATCCTTCCACTATATTTACCGACTTCTTTTAAAGCTAGTGATCTTTCTCAAAAGTCTGCAGCAATCCTAGCAAACCATGGTAGTTTATTACAAGTTTCATCATTCTAAAATGACTGAGAAAAGGAAGGTAGGCCTTTGGGCAGTGAGTTTAGAATTGCATCTTTCCCAAGCTGCAAGAAAAATTTGAGTTTGCTTAGGTGCTCAATCATCTCGATCATGTACAATACATGATCAGTGACCGACGCCCTATCCCTCATCCTAGCATTGAAGATGGCACAACTGCTCTTATGCCTCTCAACATCATTAGGAGTGCCAAATGATTCATTCAACACTTGAAGCATGTCCTTTGGTTGGGCATCCTCTAACTTGCGACTTGACTCATCGTTCATCATCACCCACATTATGCAAACATCATAGTCCTATCGTTCTACCACTTTTGATAAGTATCTCGAACTGTACCATAAGTGTTTGGAGTGGACTTCTCAAATGCCAGATCTGTTAGAATGTATAAGATCGTTTGTGCTCCAGGACTATCTTTAGCTTTCAATACCAGCTATCAAAATTAGGTCCCATTAGTTTATCACTATCCAATAGTGATCGGAGCGATAATGAAGTGGCCAAAACTGAAAGAAAAAATAAAGACTTATTAGTATATGAATTATTTAATCCTAAAGACATGAATTTTAGTCTAAAAGTTTTTCTACTATTTTTTATGAATTGGTAACCTCTATCTTCAATTCAAAAAATTATATTAATTTTTTAGCAAGTATTAGAATTGACATAGACTGCACACAAGTCCGACTTTGACTGGCCAACCCATGTACATCAATGGATAGGTTCATAATCAATTATTTCTTCAAATAATTTTTAGTATTTTATTTTGCCCCAAATTACTTTTCAATAGGCTTTGGCCTCCACTGAAAGGTCTAGTTAGATCCAACCATTAATATGATCTTACTCAGTGCATTTAACCAAAGAATGATTAGGCCCAACTTTAGCCGACCAACCTAATCACCTTTTAGAGAGATATAACTGAATTATCATATTATGAATGATAATTCTAATAGAAGATAAGTTCTAAACCTTTGGGCCTCTAATGATTATCCCACTAATGGGCCCATTATCACCCAACTTAATGGAAAGCTATGAATTTATTATCTCAATAACATTTTCATTTTATGTACCTAATAATTTAGAGAATTTAATTATTTATTTGAGAAGAGAAAGCAAAAGATTAACCAGAATCAATAATCCTTCCACTAACTTTATAAAGTCATAAAGAAAGATTAATGACAAATCTGGTTCAGGGGCATCCACTATAAGAAAATAGAGTGTTAGCGGCGAACATTAGTGACAATATTTTTACCATCGCAAATAATGGATATTAGCAATAGAATTAGTGATGGCAATTATGTTGTTGCTAATAATCCTTTTTATCGACAACTTTAGCAATGGAAGATTAGCCATCGCTAATAGTTATTAGCGATGGTAGTGGCGATGGCACTACCGTCACTATAGTTATTAGCAATAGTATTAGCGATAGTAAATAGTCATTGCTAATATAAAATAATTTTATTTTTTAAATTATATTTTATTATTATTATCAATGATAGATAATTATTAGCAATAGCATTTTATCATCACTAATAAAAATAATTTTATTTTTTATTTAGATTTTATTATTATTAGTAATGGTAATACTTATTAGCGATGACATTTTGCCATCGCTAATAAAATTTTTATCGATGGCAAATAGCGACCAAATAATCTACCATCATAAAAACTAAAAATTTATTAGCAACGGGAAGTTTGGCTTTTAGCGACCACAAGATGCATTACTAGTAAAAATTAATTTTTTCATATTAATTCTAATATTATTAGTGATGAAAGATTATTATTAGCGATGCCTAAAGGCCATCACTAATACTAAAGTATTTTTTTTTTTTTAATTTGATTACAAGATTATTAGTGATTGAAAATTATTATTAGCGATGGCTTTTGCCATCTTTAATACCACTAAATAACTTTTAGCGATAGCTATTAGTGACGGTAGATTCCTCGTCGCTAATAATGCATTTTATCGATGGCATTAGCGATCAAAAAACAAGCCACTGAAAAATATAAATTTTTTATTTATTATAATTATTAGTGATGATTGATAGATTATTAGAGATGGTGAAAGTCGATGCTAATGATCATTAGCGACGGTGATATTAGCGATAGAAAACATAATCATAAATTTTTTTTGATTTATTAAATTTATTAGCGATGGCACAAGAAGTATTAGAGATGGCAAATGTTGTCGCTAATATTTTTTAGTGATGATATTATTAGCGATAAAAATAGCCATCATAAATAATAAAAGAAATTTTATTTATCATAATTATTAGCATTAGTGATAGCATATTAGTGATAGACATTGCCATCGTAAGAAAGAAAAAGAAATTTTTTTATTTATTAAATTTATTAGTAATGATAAAAAATGTATTAGTGATCGGAGTTATCATCGCTAATAATCATTAGTGATGGCACTATTTCCAATGAAGTTACTATCATAAACAATATATTTTTTTCTATTTTCTCTTAATATGGTATAATTTTAGAATTTAAAATTTATCTTTATCATTCATTATCTAAATAATTATCGTTAGGATATCATCATAAAAGACTGTCTCGATCCGACAGCCCTAGCTATATCGATTAATAAAATTTAATTTCAACAATCATAAATGACCGCTTAATGATCTGATAGATAAAGATCGTCGATGGATCCAAAAACTTATAACGATAATCTTAGTGATATTTATAGAATACTATCAAAATTTTACTTCAATCAGATATTATTATCATGGTTAATTTAGCATAGAATTATTTCGATTGTTAAATAAAAATATGAGTGATCAAGAGGCCAAATCGCATTCGATCAAGATAAATTTTTAGATAGATAATATTTGCTACTACTTTAATTGTTTGTACGATGGTGATCATAAAATTTAAACTACGTGTATATGAACAATCCAAAATAATATATCTCTTGATTCTTATTCTTCAAGTCTTTAAGTAATTATACTTGTACTTTTATAAGATCTGCTTAATATAAATAGTTTATATATATACAGTTTAAATTTTATAATCATCATTGTACAAATGATTAAAGTAGTAGCAAAGATCATTTAACTATAAAATCTTCTTAATCGAACGTTGTTTGGCCTTTTGACCACTCTTTTTTTTATTTAACAATCAAAATCATTTTATACTAAATTGACCATGATAGTGATGTTCGATTGAAGTAAAATTTTGATAGTATACTATAAATATCATCGAAACCATTATTGCAAATTTTTGGATCCATAGTAGTTTCTATCTATCAGATCATTAAGCGGTCATTCATGACCATCAAATTAAATATTATTGATAGACAAAGCTAGAGCTATTGCATCAAGATGGTCTTTTATGATAATACTCTAATAATAATTATTTAGATAATGGATGATGAAGATGGATTTTAAATTATATAATTATATTATATTTTAAAAAAATAAAAAAAATATTAATAATATATTTTTTACGAACGACATTAGTGATGGCAAGTTTGTTGTTGCTAATAAAAATTATTAAAAAAATTATCTAATAAATGTATTAGCAATGAATTTTTGTTTTTAGTGATGGAGTCCATTGCTAATGCTTTACCAATGGCATTAGCGACAGCAAGTTTGCTGTCGCTAATAGTTTGTAACATCAAAGAAATTAAGGAAAAAAAAATTTGCCCTCGCGCTCATTCTCTCTTGTTCCCACCCATCATCCTTCTCTCACCAGCGTCCAAATCCCCCTCACCCCTTAACCTCCTTTCCTCCCTCCCCACCTCATTCCTCTGATGTCCTGCGGCCACTCCAATCATGCCGGCCCTATATCCACACCGGCTAGACCCCTTGGTCCCAAGCTTGTGTTCGTCCATGCTTGCGGCCGCCATTACCCCACCGACCCTGACGTTGCCAGACCGACTCTGCTATCACCCTGACCCCACCGACCCAAAAGTCTTCGGCTAGACCCCATGGCCGCCCTGACTTTGCCGCCTCGATGCCACCAGCCCAACCCCGTAGCCCCAAGCCCACGTCCCTCCATGCTCGCATCTGCCCTAACCCTGCTAGCCTTAATGTCGCCAGCTTGACCCTACTGCCACTAGCCTGCGGCCCCATCTTGCTGGCCTGACCTGCACCACCATCTTTTCATGGCCCTGCCCCACTGCCCTAACCCGTGCCATCTTCCCGTGGCCCCATCCCTGCTCCTTCATTTTCGCTGCTACATTCCCGAGCCACAGCCCCAGCCTTGCCCCACCATCTTGAGCCTACAGCTTCGATCTTGTGACTCCTATGAAAATAAAAAATCTCTTGACTTTATTTTTTCCCCATCAATAGAATCCCCACTCCATTATAATAATCTAGTGCTTTACTAGTAGTATAATATGTCTTTCAGATCGATAAACTTTGAATAGATACATTTTACCCATGAGTAGAAGGACAATCTCCAAATTTATATTTAGATGATGATCTTATATATTATAAAATACCATGTTATAGGTCGATTTGGTTTTGGTTTTATGAATACTAACTTTTGTCCATCTACCCTATTTAAATAGTATTCTAATAGAATTGTTCTCAAGTTATTATTTTTGCTAAGATAAAGGAAGGAAAATATATGAAATTTAATGAATATTTGATATATTTTTCTTCTATGAATATTTGATATTTCTCTTGCTTATTATTATAGAAATGTATATTGTAGAGATTTCATCAAAGAAAATATTGGAAGAAATTATGGGAAAAAACTATGTCTACGTAGACTAAAATATGAACTTGAGTTGAAAATGATGAATATATCAGAGCATATATGAATATTATATTAAATAAAGAAGATGAATTATATGAAGTTGCTAGGCTTTAGAATAGTCAAAATAAGGACAAAGATAAATCTAAAGAAGAGAATAAGTTCAATTTAGAAGTGAAGAAAATGAACTTAAAATATAAATACTAGTTAGTTAAAGTGTATTTATATCAAAAAATTTATGCAACTCAGGAGGATTTGCAAATGAATACTAGTTAGTTAAAGTGAGTATAATATACTAAAAAGAGGATCCATAAATTTTATCAATGAATATTGACAATTGTAAGAAGAGCAGATGCAAGAAGATGATCCATTTGGATGCAGAGTCTTTTATGAGAGAGAATGAACTGTGAAAGAATTTTAGGAGAAAGAGTTATGCAGGGATAGTTTAATATTGTATAGATGTTTAGTGTCTTGTCATTTAAAAAAATATAGTTATATCTTATATGTTACATCATTATTCTATATACCTCATTAGAGTAGTGAGGAGTATGCTGGTAAGCGGTAGAGAGCCTGATTGGGAGAATTGGAGATTTTAAGAGCTTAATCTTGGTAGAAGCTTGAGAGCTTAATATTTGGTCCGTTGAGGTTTTGGGAGCTTAATCTTGGTAGAAGCTTGATATTTGGTAGGATTTGGAGATTTTTTATGAAAATGATTCATTGTTGGCTACAAAATTTTTGATTTATGTGTTGGAATCCGACGCCTTGAGATTCGATCCATGATAAGCCAAGAGCGAGATTCAGGAGCCATGAGAAAGATCAATCAACATATAGTTAGACTGACTCGGATATGTAGTTGAGCAAGCTCGAGATGAGATTGAGCTAGCTCAAGGTGGATTCGAGCCGAGGTGGATTCGAGTCAGCTCTCTCAGGTGGACAGAAATTAGTGCTTGGGTGAGATGCAGTCGAGCTAGCTCAGCTTCTGATGGAGTTGGCTCGATGGAGGTGAATAGCACGATGGCGAGCAGTGCACAGGCAAACAAGTAGAAGCCTTTTAGTGGGGTCTATAGCCCCTAACTCATGGACCTGGTCTATTCACGGGGTCTGTAGAGCTGTTGTGCTATCCAATGGCTAGGATAGCATGCGGGAGCTGATCGGATAGCTATTGGAATGATTAGGGCTTATAAGAAGGCCTAACGACCTAAGAAGTTAAGGAGTCTCGAGAAACCCTCTCAGGCAGATAGAGATAAGGCAGAGAGTGCTGCAATAGCACCTTCCTAGAAGCACGGGGGCTAAGAGAGGCTCGACGGTGCAGCAGTCAAGGAGGGTATCTCAGTAGAAAGTGCTAGGAGCTTCTCAGGATGCACCAAGAGCATCAAGAAAGCTGGAAGTGTCCTAAAATGGTGGGATTGCCTAAGGACAAAGGTTGGAGCTTATTGTAGAGGCTGAAAGAATCACAGAGTGTCCAGGGATGTCGAGGACCCTAGACTGGTAGATTTGTGAGGGGGATCTTCTTAAGATTACTTTGAGAGCATTGTATGGGTGAGTGCTTCTGGATTGAGAGAGATGGTTGGTGAGTTGAGATTATATCTCCTCTATTGTTCTTTCTTGGTAGTGAAGCATTGCATGTCCTGTGGATGTAGGCTCTTGGGCTGAACCATGTATATGGTTGTTTATTTGTCTTCTTCTATCTTTTTATAGCAACAAGTGGTGCCACATCTTCTATAGGTGATCTTGGGTGGGTGATCCATGTTCCACAGTTGATGGATCTATCCTAATAGTGGTATCAGAGCTAGGAGGAGTCAGGTTGTTCCAAGGGTTGCTGCAATGGTGATCAAGTTAGAAGAAGGGCACAATCAAGGTGGATGCTCTCATGTGCAAGAAGAAGCCAGATGGAGCTTAGTATGAGGTGGAGCTTCAGGTGGAGATGAATCGAGCATGAGACTCAGTTTGGGATCAAGTGGCCTAGCTCAACTCCCATGTTTGTCGATCCAAGAGCAGCAGGAGGTAGCCCTAGGACATGGAGGCAGTATTATATAGGAAGCTCTCAGATTTAAGATGGAGCCGAATATCAAGTTGAGGTGGAGAATGTTGGAATCTGGCACCTCGAGATTCGATCTATGATAAGCCAAGAATGAGATTCAGGAGTCTTGAGAAAGATTAGCCAACATATAGTTGGACTGACTTGAATATACAATCGAGTTGGCTTGTGGTGAGATCAAGCTGGCTTGAGGTGGATTTAAGTTGGCTCTCTCAGGTGGATAGAAATTAGTGCTCGGATGAGATGTAGTCAAGCCAGCTCGGCTTCTGATGGAGCTGGCTCGATGGAGGCAAATAGCATGATGGCGAACAGCGCACGGGCACCTGAGCAGAAGCCTTTTGATGGGGTCTATAGCTCCTAACTCATAGACCTGATCTATTCACAAGGTCTATGGAGCTATTATGCTATCCAATGGTAAGGAGAGCATACAAAGCTAATTGGATGGCTATTGGAATGTTTAGAGCTTATAAAAAGGCCTGATGACTTAAGAAGTTGGGGAGTCCAGGAAAAACCTCTTAGATGGTGCAGAGATAAGGCAGGGAGTGCTGGAGTGCTGCAGTAGCACCTCCCTAGAGGCATAGGGGCTAAGAGAGGCTCGATGGTGCAGCAGCCGATGAGGAAATCTCAATAGAGAGTGCTAGGGTCTTCTCAGGATGTGCCAAGAGCATCAAAAAAGTTGGAAGTATCTTGAAATGGTTAGGTTGCCTAAGGATAGAGGCTAGGGCTTGATGTAGGGGTCGAGAGAATCATAGAGTGTCTAAGGATGTCGAGGACCCTAAACTGGTAGATCTATGAGGGGGATCTTCTTGGGATTACTTTGAGAGCATTGTATAGGTGAGTGCTTCTGGATTGAGAGAGAGGGTTGGTCAGTTGAGATTGTATCTCCTCTATTGTTCTTTCTTGGTAGTGAAGCATTGTATATCCCATGGATGTAGGCACTTGGGCCAAACCACGTATATGGTTGTGTTTGTTTGTCTTCTTCTACCTTTCTATAACAACAGATGGTACCATATCTTCTATCGGTGATCTTGGGTGGATGACCCGTATTCCACTGTTGATGGATCTATCCTAACATTATAAGACTATGTTCTCATGATAACAATGTGGGGGACTACTGAAAGGAGACAACTAGGGGTAAATTTTTTATGGGGTGGTGATTTTGGGGGGCAGGGGTGGGACTCTTAGAAAAGAAAAAAAAAATCAATCTTTAGGAGAAATGATTTTGCATTTTAATTTTTCTATCTTGTTTTTTTCTATATTTTTTTTGGTTTTTTCATTCTTAGGAATCTTAATTGGATGGTTCTTCCACCAAGCGATAGCAGTGCTTTTTTCCTCCTTATTTTTTTGGTTTTGATTCAATAGATAAAGATAAAGTTAGTAGTAGTATTTCTTCTTTAATAATAATAATAATAATATTATTATTATTATTATTATTATTATTATTTTATTTGTTTATTGGAGGATTCAAATGATCAAAAAGGATAGTCTTTAAAGCACTCAGTAGAGCAAGATAGGGTTAACTATGTTGCTTCTTATTAATTATTTTTTTAATTATTATTTTTTTGTTATTTCACTAGTTTGGTCGAGAAGAAACTAAGAGAAGTGAGCCAAGAAAGGTCAGTTGCATATCTTTTTTTTTGGTTTGTTTAATCATTCATTATACTTTATTTTTTCTCATTAGTTTAATGAAATGATGTCGATGCAAATCCAATAACTTTTAGATTTTTTGGTCCATCATATGAGAAGTCGTATTTGATTTTTCATCAAAAATGTATCTGTATTTAGGTAGCCTTCCACTCCATCTATTCCTTCCACTCCAACCATCTTTTTTTTTTGGTTTGTTTAATTATTCATTATACTTTGTATTCTCTTATTATTTTTTAAAAAAAACTAACTTCTCTTTCCTTGTATAGAGATGAGAAGTATCATCATCGAAGAAGAAAATGCACATAAGGTAATTTAAATTTAAGCAACTTATTTTTTTACTATAATAATTATTTTATTTAATTATGATATGTATGTAAGTTTATAATATGAAAATGTAATATTTACTTTTTCATTTTTAGTACAAGCAAAAAAAAGAGTTTTAAAAAAATTGATCAATATAAAAATTTTTAAAATAATATTATATGTCATATATAAGGATTCGCGGCTGTGTGACCAGTTGGGCTCGTTGCTCCAGCCATCACATTAGATAATTTTATTAGTAAATTTTTTTACTTATTTTAAATTTTTATATTTAGAATCTTCACATATTTAGCCTAAGCTTGAGTTGGAAAAGAGGATCTAAGGGCTAAAAATTTAATCTAATCATCCAATTGATAGGCCAGAGATATCTATAGTTCTGTATCATCAAATGAAATGTGTAGAAATAATCTATTTGAGAATCAAAGAAGGATATTAAAAGATATGCTTCTGTATTGAAAGATACATCTCTATATTGAAACTTATGAATATTGTTTTATTTTTCTTCATTTCAAGATGCTAGAACATCTGGCTCTCATCCACTAGCTACTAGAAATGAGTAGAAGGATGAGAAGGATGTTACTTAATTTTTTTTTTATTTATATATAATTTTGATATATCATTATTCTATGTGCCCTAATAGAGCAGTGAGAAGTACGCCAGTAGGTGACAGAGGGCTCGATAGAATTGGACTGCCCAGTAGGATCCAATCAGGCACGCGGGCATCTCCATCGACACACATGTTATGGCTGACAGACTGTTAAAAAATCTATACCAAAACTCTTTATTAGAACTATAAAAATTTTTATATGTATGCTTTAATTAATTTAATTTTATTATTTACTTATTGTAGATATGGCAACTAGATTATCCATCAAGCTAGCTGTAGTTGTAGAAGGCCACACACCAGTCTAAGAGGATTGGTGATTATTTAGATTCTAGATCGCGGTAAGAATTTTAAACTATATTTATTAAATTGTTATAGGATCTGATATGTATATTAGAACTAATGTATTTCTTAACTATGTTGGTGGATTACGCGGAGTATCTTATTGTGCGGTATGGCGATGACTTGTCCACTTAGCTTGACCTTGACCTTAAGGGATGGCTCAGGGTCATCGGAGGAGTGAGTAAGAACTGGATCATAGGATTCGGCCATAGCTTCAACCCTCAATGACTCAATCCTCTTTGGCATCTTCACAAGCCTCGATGTCCCAAATTTGGAGTGATACCGACATGGAGGAGGTCGTGCAGAGGCTTCTGAGCCACCGACCTTGGAGCATCCAGAATGCCATCCACGATACGATCATGGAGGATCTTTAGGATCCATGGTTGAGCGACTAGCTAGGCTCGTTGTTCTAGCCATCTTATTAGATAATTCTATTAGTAAACTTTTTTACTTATTTTAAGTTTTTATATTTAGAAGCTTCACATATTTAAGCTAAGCTTGAGTCAGAAAAGAAGATCTAAGGGCTAAAAATTCAATCTAACCATTCAATTGATGGACAGAGGGTGTCTATAGTTTTGTATCATAGAATAGAATATGTAGGAATAATTTGTTCAAGAATCGAAGGAGAGTATTGAAAGATATGCCTCCATATCGAAAGATACCCCTTTGTATCAAAACTTATGAATAATATTTTATTTTTCTTCATTTCAAGATGCTGGGATATCCGGCTCTCATCCACCAGCTACTAAAAATAAGCAGAAGGACGAGAAGCAGGAGAACTAGGAGGACGTTACCTATTTATTTATTTTTATTTGTATATAATTTTGATACTTGTAAAGCAGTATCTTAATATAAAATTATATAATTTATATTTTTAATATAATATAATTAATTTATTATTTATGATTATATTAAATAATTTTTTATTTTTTTTAATAGAATTTAAAAAATATAATTATTTATTAGTAGATTTTAAATTATTTAATTATAATTTTTTAAAAAAATAAAAACTATTAGTGACGGCATTAGCGATGGTAGATTACCATATCTAATAGTTTTTTAAAATTTAAAAAAATAAAAATGATATTAGTGACAGTATTAGTAACAAAATTATCATTGCTAATAGTTTTTTAAGATTTTTAAAAAATTAAAAATTACTAGAGACGACATTAGTGACAAAAATATCATCGCTAATAGATTTTTATCAATTTAATTAATAAAAATTAAAATTTTTAGCGATAGCATCTTTGTTGCTAATGTTGTTGCTAATTAGTTATTAGCGATAATAATAGTTGCTATTGCTAATAACGATAATTAGTGATAAGAATATTTTAGATTTGATTTTGCAATGGTATTAGTGTTGGCAAGGTTATTAGCAATGGCATATGGACTATTAGCAATGGCATTTAGCCATCGCTAATAGTCAAAATTCTTGTAGTGACCTATATCAATCATACTAATTTTTTTAATGGCATGGGTTGGCTAGAATTACTAAGTAATCTCATCAAAACATAATTGACCACGTTGGTTAGATAAGTGATCGGTATGAGGGATATGCCATTAACTCATCGTAGATGTTATCTATGCGAGTAGCTCCCAATTAAAGACCACCGATCTAGACTATCAGACTTATCTTAAATACTAATTAGTTAATTAGTATAGATTTAATCAATATAATAAACTGGACTTAGCTATGGAGCCACTATCAACGTCCATTTGTAAATCAAAATAATGGACTTGATCAACTACAACTATTAAATTAATCTATAGCAAAGAATTGACCTAATCATATTCAATAGTTTGTTTAGATTTAATCAATCGATCTAATTGGTCCATTGTTTATATCATTTCTAATCTTAGGTCTAATCCAATTATTAGGACCTTGATCCATTTTAACCCATTAACCTATGATTTATGAATATGGCCTTAAATCTTAGAGTCTCAAATCTAGATCTCTTAATTCTAAATTAAGTGTGTGAAACGTGTGTTTCAATTTGTAAAACTATTTTATAAGAGTTTCATATGAAGCATGCATATAGTTTCAGATCTTTAAAACTAATTTTTATATTATGCTTTAACAACTAAACATAATATAATCTGATCTAAATTGCATATAATCATCATATAAAGCATGGCATCTTTTAGATCAATATCTATTGCATCATATGCATCATAATTTCATGATCATGTCACTTCTAATCTCATTAGAACATAGTATCATAATTATTTCAGGTCTAAATCTATGATTATACAAATTATAAAAGAAGGTTTCAGATATGGAATCATTCAAAAAAATCTATTCAAAAGATCATATGAACACAGAAAAATTCTGCACAAAAATTCTGGTTAAGCCTATTTTGGTTTTGTGCAGATTTTTGTTTTAAATCAGATCTGAAACTTTGTCAAAATAAACTTGTTTCAGATCTTGATAAAAGCTAACTAACAACCATAAAGATTTTTCAAAAGAATCTGTTAAAATAGATTTAGAACAGATTTTAAACAGATTTCTAAATCAGGTTGTTATTCTAACAAAAATTCTGCACAAAAAAAATTCTGTTATAGCTAACTCATAACAAACTATATCAACCTTTGATTAGTTTCTTGATTTTCTGATTAAAAGCCTAACAGAAAATCCAAATTAATAGGCCTAAACTAGAATCTAAAAGATTTTAGGGTTTGCATCAAAATGCCAAGCCATTAGATTAGTTCTATGCATTTATACAAACAAAATTGTAGAGTTTTGATACCAATTGTAGGAAAAAAATTCAGTTCTGAACTAGATGTCTAGGGATCAGATGAATAAATCTATGTTTAAAATTAAAATATTAAATATCAAAATATATATAATGCAGTGGATATTAAGGTTACTTGAGTTAGATGCCTCGCTAGGCCTGAAAGTATAGGCCCTCTACTTTGTATGCATGCTAGGCACCTTTAGGAAAGAGGGATGAAGAACCGGACTTTACACCTTTCTTAAAGGATCACAGGGAGGGAATAGATCTAAAAACTCCTTTTCAAATCTTCCTTAAGATGTCCTCACACCAAGGAACAGCATCTGTCCATGCCTGAAGAGAAGAAGAGGAAGAAGAAGAAGAAGTTCTTCTTCTTGTTGCCGCCACCCTTTCTTGCTCTCTCTCTCTCTCTTAGTCACACAAAACCAAGGTCAAGGGTCATTGTTGTGGGGTGGCAAGTGTTTCTCTCTATTTATATATGAAGTCTAAAGAGATCAAATCCTTGTTTAGCTAGGATTCCTAATCTTATTAATATTCAAAGACATTACTTCATAAAGAACCATTGGCACCACAATGTGGTGCCTCTCTCTCCCTCATGCACACACACAAGAGGGGGGGAGGGGTGCAAATCCCATGCCCCCTCCTTCTCTAGGTCAGCCATAAGGAGAGAGAGTCCTAGTAAATTAGGACTCTAAGGAGCTAATCCAAATCAAATTTGATTAAATCCATTTTGAACTGTATTCGAACAAATTTCGAATAGACTGCTAACCCTAATCTAATTAGAGTTTAGGTCCAAGTTTTACTTGGATTTTCAACATGATTAAGCCTAATTAAATTAAGTTTAATTAAATCAGATCTAATCTAAACTAATTACACTTGAATTTATTTTCTCATGAATCATCTAGATCAAAGATTCGATCATAATCATCTCCATAATTAAACATATACCTCATGTTCAGTACTAGCTAGACATAGTCAAATATTTAATCCCATATGACCTCTAACTTAATTCTCAATTAAGCTAATCTTATTTATTTAATTAAGTCAAGTACTTTCAAATTGAATAATTAGATTATAGGTTAATTCTTTCTTATGTTGCCTGACTAAATGTGTGACTCTATAAGTTCAAACACTAAGCCGATAGCATAAGAACTATTTTTCTATACTAATCAAAGTTACTATCTAGCAATGATTCCCGACGTCCGAATAGATCAAATATTAGCAAAGCAATATTCAAGAACCTCGATATATGGTTACTGCATGATTCATCCCTTTGACCTCGAATGCTCAGGATGATCTAGGATTTGTTGTTAACCCTAGATGAATCATCCACATTGTATTTTAACTATAACACTCCATTCTTAAATCCGGTTGACGGTGCCACACCCCATCCTTATCTAAAGATTAAGAAGATTTCTAAACTATAACTAAGATGCATTAGTACTTAAACCTACTCAAAGTAATTAGTCTATCAATCCTTCAATCTGCAACACAAGCATTTTAGTTAAAATCCTTTCTTAAAGACCAAACTCAATATTTCAATTAAATCTTTGCTATAAACCATTATCTCAATTCAACTCATCAATTCACATAAATAAACTCACGGTTTCACTAAGAAAACCATACTTTATACATATATTCTCGTCATTAACCATCTTTTTAATACATGCCTTTCTAAACAAACTACAACATATACATATAACAGTTTCTAGCTTTACTATCTCAGCTATATACATCTCAAAATATATTTTCTTTACAAGCCATTATCACCAAAATACTTTTCTCCACTAAAGATACTAACAATCTGATACATAGGCCGAAACATATCTCTAAGCTATGCAACTTCCAACAGTGCAAGTAGAATAAGTGAGAGGTGAGACTTGGGAAAGTCTTAGTGAGTGGATAAACAATCTAACAATGAAAAAATAAGAATTCTTAACTTGTAATTCAATACAATAATAAAAACTGAAATGCAAGAACTATTTTTTTGAACTTCATAAAGCTAAAATATACCCCACCGAGTTAAAGCAAAATATCAAACCATGCCATGCTAGTGCATGCTTCCTTCTTAGCTACCATTGACTGAATCCCAGAGCATCCCTTCCAAGATAGTTGATAAGTAGTATGTCATGATGCCATATGATATAAATGAGCTCGCTGGATATTTCGATACACTGCCAAGCCCCACTAGGCACTCCGATATACTGCCAAATATCTGCCAAGCCCTACTAGGCATTCTGATACACTGCCAAGCCCCATTGGGTATTCACAAATATAGACTATGGAGGTGCCAGTTCATGCCAATGCAAATGCTCATACAATGCAAGGATGCACCCCATAGGTTGATCACTCCTATGGATAATCTTTTCCAAAAATAAAACAAGCTAAAATTTTCCAAAGCTAAATAGTAAAAGCCAACAATTTCAATCCCTACTTTCATGTTTGCATAAGTATATATATAAACTGAAGGATATCAAAGTTAATCACTTTCCAAAGTAAGTTATTTTCATAACGAAATACTATAAGTAAAATATCAAGACTAGATATGAAAACCCACTCACCTCAATAGGCTACTGGTTACTCAATTTATTCCATAGCACCTTTCCAACTCTTTTCCTTTCTTATATCATTAATAAATATTGTTTAAACCTCTATCATGTAATTCAAAACCAGAACTATGCGCACTTTATTTCCAAACTTCTCACTTTAGTTCCACCTTAGGTTTAACTAAACTTCAACATAATTCAGGAATTTCTAGACATTTAACTCTAATTCCATTCTTATAATTAATTTCAAACTCAGCTAGCATCATTTTAATTCATAACCAAGCTATGTATCCAATTTCAGCATCATGATAACATAATTCAACTTCAACCTCAAATTTAAATTGAATTGCTTACTTTACTATAACCTAGGATCTGCTACAATACTTAAAAGATCAATTAAACTTAGTTTAAAATGAAGGAGCCTTACCTCAAGTAATTAGAATACTGCCATCCCAAAATAGATTTCTTGTTTACTTAAATTCAGCAACTTCCCCCTCCTCAATCCAATTTATCACTCAATTCTCTTTTACCAGTTGATTTCTCTTCAATTTTCATCTAAGAAGCTATCTCTCCTGGCTCTCTTCTCTCCTCTAGCCTTTTATTTAACATAGGAACTTAAAATAGCACATAAAAGAAATGGTGGATTTTGTGTTGGAAAAGAATAAATTAAGGAAAAGAGTTGCTAGATGTCAACTCATGAATTTTTCACCTAATTTCAGTCTTAACAGGTGTTGCCTAGATGATTTTCTAGCTTTTTCTTTATATAACTAACCAACTAAGTCATTCCATAAATAAATGATTTAAAACTCATAACTTAAAACACTGTCAGTTTATAACTGCTCCCAAAAACTTTCCTAAACTGAGACGTTTTGCTCTCAGTTCGAGACTTCTTGACAAAATTGAGACCTCTCAATTTTGAGTCGAGACATCTTGCTCTCAGAAAAAAGTTCACTAACTTTAAAACATAAATATAAAAAAGGAGTACCCCCTATTTGGAACTAATAAAAATATGAAAAAATTAAAATTCTTAAGAATAGGAAAACAAAATTTGGATTCTAGTTCAAATTTTTCAAATCCAAAACTTTTAAAACTTTCTTGCTTCAAAATAAATAGGTTAAAGAGTCTCCAGAATTTGTTAAAAATTATTTTGTAGCTCACTAACATCTAAGGATCAATTATCAAAACTTTTTATTTCAAGAAAATACATATTTTGTATAGCTCCCCATATAGGTGCTGGCTCTCAAACTTAGAAGATTTTCAAGACTCGTAATGGCAGATAGTCAAAATTTATGCTCAAATGGCTTAAATACATCATAAATAAATTACTATGCCACATACATACACGAATACAAATCTTCAATTTACTATTTTGCTGGTCTGAGATATTACATCCAACCTTTTAAATCCATCACATGGATTTTTCTAGTCAAGGTTTTACTTAATTGAAATACAGTGATGCATTATCTCCAGTAATCTGAAGGGGTCAATCCCATCATGACTCATACATCGACTTAATAAGTACTTAACTATACATAAAAATCTTCTATCACTGAATTAAAAATTTAGGTAGTCCGGTACTAAAGTACAGTGAGTTGCTTACGAGTCACCTTGGTGATCTCAGGTCTGAGAAATATTCATGCCCATACCTTTTGCAAGATGCTCTCAGTAGTAGAGCACTCAGTAGGTGAGTCACTATTCCGTGATGATGTACTCTTACATCTCATCTGTATGCCATATTAGTGTCTCCATAGTCCTTGGTTAAGAGGACAACCAACCCATATGGCACATAATAATCTATACTCGATATATGTCATTGTTCCTTTTAATGACGTATCATTTGGTCACAAACATGATTTAAGTACTATACGATAAATCCTTCTTTACCATTTTATAAATAGTTCTAAGGACTTTCATCATAACATAGGAGTTCAATGTAAGATGTATAACTTATTATGAAAAATGTCAAATAACTTTTATTAATGAATGATTCATATACTATTACAATGACAAGCTCAATCATCTATAACCTAGACGATAGACTTTAGGATACTATTTTTTAATTGAAAGGCTATAGGAGGAGTCAAGAGTTGGCTTCGGGGATACTAGGACTAGTGTGATCCTAGGGCTAGGACAGGAGTAGTTCTCGAGTGGAGGCCACATGCAGCCCTCCATGGGCTTGAAGTTCAGGTGTGAGGACCCTGAGAGGCTTGGTTGGTGCTCTAGAGACCTAGAAATATAAGATAGAGTTGAGAATCAGAGCTAAAAGAAGTATTAGCCAAGAAAAGGGGCAGGCACACAGGTGGACCTAGCTTGGATACAGGTCAAGCTGGCTTGAACTGAGATCAATCCAGTCCTCTCTGACAGACAAAAAATAGTATTTAAAAATTTATGCCCAAGATGCAGTCGAGCCAGCTCGAGCCTCCATCGAGTCGGCTCGAACATGGTGGATACATGAGATTTTCTATTTGGTCTTGGATCGGGTTTGATCTAAGGGATCTTAAGGTCTGATTTGAAAGATCTTAAGGTGGCTAACTCATGGTTTGGATTGGGATTAAATCCATGGGATGAGAGCACATGAAATATGGGTGTACATGGGCTCGGTGAGTGCTTTCATGGATTGGGTTAGCCAGGAGAGTTTTTGGTTGAACTATTGGCTGTGTATAAATAGATAAGTTATATTAGGATTTTATTAAAAATAAATAAATAAATAAAATTTAGATCTTTTCTTTCTTAACCTCTCCTCTCTCTTTCTCTCTTTCTTTAGGTTTGCTGCCCTAAGGTTCCTTGAAGAAACCCTAGAGGAAGGGGTGCCTTCCTCAAGTCCTAGGAGGGAGGCACCCCAGCATAGCACCTAGGATTAGTGTTGGTGTTTGCTACCTTCAAAGATCAGATCTATCGTAGATCTCCGTAGGTTCATGCATAAGATCAGGGGTTCCGCAACATGGTATAGATGAGGTACCATGGTTTTCTCTAATATTTGGTATCAGAGCTATCGATTGTTACAACATTTGGTATTAGAGCTTGGTGGAGCATGGAAGTGAAGTAGAAGTCATATAGGAAGAAATCAAAAATCTGCATATCTATTCTACGGTATGTCTCAAACTGCTTTTGTTTTTGCTATGGTTTGGCTAGTCGAGAGCAGTGAGTTGAAGGTGGAGGTTGAGAGCATTGATGGAAAGGAATTTTTTTTGGGGTGGAAGGTTTGGGTGCATGATTTACTGATCGATCTTGGTAGAAAGATTGGGGTGTATGATGGGTAGGTGATAGGATTCTCTAAGAAGATAGGTAGTGTGGGGTAATTTGGTAGATGAAGAGAGATCACCCAAAAGATAATAGTTGACGAAAGGCAGAAGAAGCAACTACACATCCTTCGGTTATAGGAAGGCGGAAAAATAATTAGAGTGCATTCAGTTATAAGATCAGAGCAAAGATTTGCGAAGCCTTAGGATGATGGAGATGGTTGATCCATAGAGAGTAGCAGCAAGTTCAGAGGAGGTGAAAGTCCTTGGTGGTTTTGGAGGTGCCCATGGGGTTGCAAAATATCTAAGATAGGAGTAGCGATGGTGGAGGTCTAATAGGTCAGGGCTAGGTGCCTAACTTGGATCGGATTTCTTCTATAGGGGCATCAGAGAGAGTCACGGTTCAGGTGGAGGATGGATTGTATGCAACAAAAGAGCACTCAGATACCTATGAGGAGGTAGTGTCCAGCCTCGGGATGAGATAGGTGGGTTTGAGCTTAGGATAGGGTTTGAGTTGTAGTTCCTTCAGATGAAATTGAAGCGATGGCTAGTGTAGGGACGAAAGATGATGAAGTGCTAAGGTGAAATTTTCTAAGGTTCAGCAATTAATTTTAAAGAGTTGGATGAGCTCTTGCATTTTTGGAGGTGCCTGCGAGTTGCAGAGTATCCGAGATAGTTTCAAAGGGGTTTGTAGAGTGCAGAGGGCTCAAAGGACAGTAACGATATTCAAGGTGCAGTGGTGGCCTAGCAGTGTAGTATTGGATGGTTGGCCTCCGGTGACTCAATTATAGAGTTTGGTTCTTTTATAATATCAAATAGACTTCAGTTTTAGATGGAGCACTGAATAGAGGTGGCTTCGTAGGTGGAGAGGATTTGACATAAGTTTAGAGCGGAGGAGTACAGAAGAAGGAGCAATATTCTAGCATCAGTGTTAGAGATGTACAGTTCTGTTAGATATATGTGCCCTAGAAGCCAGAATTGGCTGACACTTGTAATACACTTCTAGGGGCAAAATTATAATTTTGACTAAAATCAATAAAATGGGTTATTTTCTATCGCATATTTATATTTAGTGTTTGTGATACATCCTTTGAGTTAATGGAAATGATAATTCATATTTTCAAGAGTTGAAAATTTAAGACATGAATAATCATTATTAACTCATAAAATGCTCCCGACCATAGGATCATCACAAAGATGGTGATTGATCCAGAAGGTTGGTGTACAATCGCTTCTCTTTAGTAGATGAGTCTTGAGTCTACGGTGTGGAGACATCGGAGCGAGAGTACAGGTACTCGTTAGAGAACGAGGGCACTGAGCGTGACCACCTCGAGTAGTCATTAGGGAGTCTACCTTCTCGTCAATGACTGACTCGATGCTGCAGTAGTGTGTCTGGTTCTTTGACCTGAGGTGCATCGGCAGTTCACCTTGAGGGTGTTATAGTTTGACTACACCATTACTCGGTCTCCTAGCCATATGGAACCCTGAGGTGTATGTTGGCTATAGCATGTTCATTGTAGGAACTGGATTGCATCAAGATGGAATCTATCTACCTCGGTGGTAGAGGAGCAGCCCTATGATGATCATGAGAATCAAGTCCAGAAATCCATGGCCATGGTAGAGTGAAATAATAGAAAGAGTTTCTATTTAGATTTTCACATTGGACTCGAATCGAATGATTACATCATATGACAGAGACTAGGGTTTGACGAGTTCACCTTAACCCTAATCTGATCGGGGCTCAAGATAGAAGAACTGAATCACACAGGTAGCTGCACCAAGAGGTTCGCATTCAGCTCTGATGGGTTGCCACCATATACTGCTAGGTGTCACTGGTGGATTTTGGGAGCAATTAGAATGATTTAGATGATCGATCATTCTAGCTGTTCGAATCAGAAGAGTTCTGATCCATCGAAAGGAGTTTCGATGATGTCGATGATAGAGATCATGACATATCCCATTACCATACAGAACTGAACCTAACTGGGTCACACAAACAAGGGTTTGAATCTGGTGATCATCAATTGAACTGATCTAGTTCAATTGATCTGAATGAGATTCAATTAGGTTCAAGGAAATCGTGCTAGCACTCGATTGAACCTAACGTTCTTCTTTTGCTATCATAAATAAGTTGTCCTGTCTGAGCCAAAGGAGTTTGTGCTCAAACAGAGGCCTTCATATGGTCTGACAGGAGGTTGTCCAAGTCAGAAAAGGTTGTCTTATTTGTAAGACACTACCTGCCATTTTTGGTCACCTGCCATTTCTTGTTCTTTGACTTTGGTCAAAAGTCTACCTTTGACTGGTCAAACGTTGACCATTGACACTTTGACTTTTGACCACATGTCATGCACCTATTGGAGAGCTGGTGGGGGCCTGTCCCCCTGCCAGAACCTGGCAAGGAGAAGGGCGCACGCCACCCTAGGCGTGTGCCCAAGTTGGAGGCGCCTAGGAGTCCTTGTTGGACAAGGACTCCATCTCCTTTTTGGATTCCAATTAGAGTTCTTCTAAGAACCAACTTTGACTGGTCTTAGGCACCCTCTAAGGAGGAATCCAGGGGACTCTATTCCCACCAATCAGATTTAGATCTGATTTCACAAAGGGTTGTGATTGGTTGGGAAGAAGAGGAGTTGGATCACAGCTAGTCTATAAATAAGACCCTGTATCCAACTCAGATTGTATGAGATAGAGATATGATGAGATCATAGTTTCTCCATGCCCCAAGGCTGCCTCTCCCCTCCTTCTCCATGCCATAGTCTCTTCTCCCCTTGCTCTCCACGTCCAAAAGGAGTTTTGGACCTTGGTTGGTGCGATTCAGATCAAAGAAAGGCGATCAAAAGCTAAGAAGGCTGCGCTGCTGCAAAGGACGACTGCTCATCTTCAAAAGAGTTTTGAAGATCCTCCAGATCAGATCCAGATCTAATTTTTGGAGGTGTGATAGAGAAGAAGAGGATCTCCAGATCCAACCCGAGTGGATACCGGTAGAGGCCAGGCGCTTGCGTGGCTAAGATCCAGAACCTTCCGCTGCAAACAGGATCATCAACAGGGTAATAGGATTACCCAGATCAGGTAAATTAAATTTGATTTAATTTATCTTTTAATTTTATTTTATTAAAATAATAAGAATCAGATCTGAAAATATCTCAAGATCTGATTGGGATCAAAGAGAAAAATTTTTGAAATATATCTCTTGATCTGATCAGATCTGAACGAACCTGGACCGGGAAAATCAGGATTTCCCTTCAACTGGTATCAGAGCCATGGTTCTAAAATTATTTAGATCTAATTTTAAATTTATTTTAATTAAAAAATAAGTTGATTTTAGATGTCACATGAGATGTGATCAGATCTAAAATCAGAAAAAATTAAAATTAAATAATTTGGATCTAAGATTAGAAGATATGCATGACTAGTTCTAGAAATAGAATAGTTCTATAGAATAGTCTTGCATGTTTTTGATTTAATCTGATTAAATCATATTTTAGATCTATTTTATTTACTATTTTTTGATATTATAAGTGTTATAATAACATCTAAAAAATAGCAAATAAAAATTATTTAATTTTTGAATATCATATGAGATATGATTGATGCATGTCTAGACTAGTTGTAGAATAGTTCTACATAATTGTCTAGATTAGAATTTATTTTGATTAGATCAATTTAAATCTAATTTTTTAGATTATTATGAGATAATTTAGATCTGAAAAATATGCATGATTTGATACATGAGATGTATGCAAAATATGCCATGATTAGATCTACTTTATATATGAGATATATGATATAGATCTGATATTGTTTTGTAGTATTGAATGTTCCTGATTAAGGCGTTCCTCTTGGCCGTCCGGTCATAAGAACGAAGAAGGGTTTAAAGGCCCTCTCTTCCCATTCGATGGGGTGTTCTTATGATGTGTAGGGGTGCTGCGTGTTCGTCCTTAATCAGAAATCCCAAAACTTACTTTCTGCAAAACCCTAGATCCTGAAACCCTAGGATTTATTGTGCATATTTTGTTTATGAACCCTACTTAATTAAGAATTAAGTTTATGGAATATTAATTAGGTCTAAAATTGAGAATTTTAGATCTAAGACATATTCATAATACTGGGTTCGGGCTTGGGTAGCTCAATTAGGTCTAAGCGGTTGATCAAACCGAATCAAGAGTTGGTTAGATGGGATCAACAATGCTTAAATTGACCAGCCTAATAGGATTAAGTCTGGGTCAAGATCGAGTCACGATCAAGCAAGACCTAATTAGGCTCAGAGGTTAGAGTCTGGATTGTAGGCTAACCCAATTGGTTCTGACTCAACAATTTGGTGTCTAAGGTAAGTTTGGCACATACGACCGACTGGTTTTTAATTGGAAGCTACTCGACCTGAATGCATTCTTGTACGAGTTAATGGCATATTCCTTCCACCGATCTCACTTACCTGGCCATATCTGTTGACACAGTTCTGATCTGAGGTGGTCAATAATCCGAGCTAACCCATGCCACTAGGTTAGTCATAATTGTTATGACTAAGCCAAGTCTAGTTTAATGAGACCTGAATCAATTCTCCCTAAGAAAAGATTAAGTCTGAGGTCTTCCACCATTGTAGATGTGCGGGCCCTTCCCGGGGTTGATTGTTCTCGGCTGGATACAGTGGCTCAGTTGCACCGGGAAGATGCAACCATGTCTATTAGGCATTGGATGCTATGGGCTGGAGGATGAGTTGGGCTCAATATTTCGGATACGGTGAGAGACTCAATTAGGAACCCAGTCTATGCAAATGGTGGGTCTGACTTAACTAAGGAGTGGATCAATATTCGGATACGGTGAGATTCATGAATTAGAGACCAAGTTTGGGTGCACCATGATTAGAGAATCATTGAACA
>QRFJ01002567.1:35341-64235 GCA_006176705.1 Cocos nucifera | reverse complement strand
ACCAACTTCCGGAATAACACATCCTCGTCGGCGATCCCTATGGTCGGAAGCATTTTAATGAAGTAATAATGATTATTCATGGTTTAAATTTCAACTCTTGAAAATTGAAAATTATCATATCCATTAACTCAACAGGATGTATCACGACACTAAAATACTACAGTATGGATAGAAAATAACCATTTATTGATTATAGTCCAAAATTATAATTGCCCCTAGACAGTGTATTAACAAGTGTTCAAGCCAATTCTGCATTCTAGCGGCACTATATCTACAATACTCCACTTGTCTAAAGCCCAATGGCTACAAGTCTAAGTTCCATCTCTCAAGGTGGGCTCGATCTTCTGTCCCAACGGCTTTGTAAGTGGGTCTGCCCCTCCCTGTTGTGCGGGATCACACCAATAACGTAAAACATGAATTGCCAACGCCTAGGGATAGTCCAACGATAGATTATCATGGGCACCGGAGATTAGTTCATATAGCAGAAGATAGGATTAACAAATTGGAGAAAAAATGGGGCTATTGAGTCCATGACTTTTGGGAGTCATATCCACACTTGTGAAATCTTCGTCTTCAAGGAAAAATGACTAAAACTCCCCTTTTGTTGGGACATGGAGAGAGGCCACAGGATTCTCCCTTGCCCTAGTACATACTTGATGTGTTGCGGCCATTCGATGGTACCGGCAGAGGCCAATTTTGTCTACTTTCATTACCTTTACGATGGTTGATCTGTCTAGGTATGGGTATGTGTATCTTATGAGACATAAGTTTTGAAGCCTTTGAAAAGGTTCAAGAATTCAAGACATGGAAGTAGAAAAAACAAACTGAAAAAACCCATTTAAGGTTCTTTGATTCCAGATCGAGGAGGTGAATACCTTAGTCGGGGAATTCCTAGACTATCTTAAGAAAATGGCATAGTCTCTCAATGAACTCCACCAGGAACACCTCAACTCAACGGGGTTTAGAATTGGAGAAATCGGACTCTAATTGGATATGGTTCGATCCATGATGAGCTTCACAAGACCTCCCTGATTTCCTTTTGGGAAACATTCATTATTAACTTCAATCTATTTACTGAATAGGGTTTCCTTAAAATCTTCCTACCACCACCGTATGATATATGGCCGGCGTTAAGAAACCAAGTCTGAGTCATCTCAGAATTTGGGGTTGCTCCGGCTTATGTCAAAAGACAACCAGCGGGACAAGTTAGAGTTTAGGTCCTTAGAGCTCGATTTCATAGGATAATCCTAAAAAGAGTTCTTAGGAACTATTTCTTTACATTCCAGAAGACCCACAATGTGATTGTTGAGTCGCATGCCATATTTCTTGAAAAATAATTTTATTCAAGATAGTGCATTGGAAGCAAATTTAAGCTTGATGAGGAAAAGTCTCACAAGTGGAAAGAGCTAAGGACCAATGGAAACCAAATCAGGTTGAGGCCAATAGAACACTACCTCCTCCACCTCGTAGGATCGGACAAGAGTTTTCCGTCCCCCTGAAAAGATACTTAGTATTATTTTCAGAGGATGTTTAGAGGGAAATGTTCCTCGTAGGTAAGGTGCTCATGGAGATGATCCCAAAAACTACAACGAGGCGATTATTCAGATACGACTCCGAGAAATGGCTAAGGCATGAAGTCATTAGATCGACTCGATGCACTCAAAACCAGTCTGGACCTGTAGACCACAAGAAGGTAATAGTACCTATTTGGGTGTAAATGGGATCTTCAAGAGTAAAGATTTGGTGCAGATGGGAATATGGAGACAATTCAAGGCCAGATTTGGTGCAAAAGGTTATATCAACGCGAAGGCATGACTATCAGGATACCTTTTCCCCGGGTAGTATGCTAAAATCCGCATCCGCGACATTAGCTTGCCGTTGCCCAGGCCTATTCGATTATGAAATATGGCAAATGGATGTGAAAATTGGCATTCCTAAATGGAATATCTGCGAAGATATCAATATATGGAACAGCCGCTTAGGTTCACATCCAGTGATACTGATCAAAGGTGCAAGCTGCAAAGGTCCATATATGGACTTAAGCAAAGCATCTCGGAGCTGGAACACTCATTTCAATGATGTTGATTCAAAAAATTTGGTTTCATCAAAAATGAAAGAGGAACCATTGGGTTATTCAAAAAGGGGTCAGTGGAGCGCTGTTTGGTCTTCCTCAGTATTGTACTGTGGATGACATCCTCCTTTATTGGGAATGATATTCCATGTGACATCAATCCAAGATGTGGTTGTCCAAGGAATTCTCCATGAAAGACCTAGGTGAAGCAATCCTTTATTCTAGGAATTTAAGGTCTATTAGGGATAGACCGAATGGATGCTAGGACTTTTCATAGAAGATAATACATGAGGAAGTACTAAAGAGGTTTAGTATGGAAAAAACTCTAAGAGGGGATTTAATATCCTCAGATATGGTATTCATCTTTCAGAAGATGTGCCCCAGCACACCTGAGGAAATTAGAACGCATGAAGCAAGAATCCCTTATGCCTTCTGCAATAGGGAGCCTCATGTTGCCTGCTAATGTACACGACCTGATATAGGCCCATTGCTGTGAGTGTCACAAGCAGATTATCAGTCAAATTCCAGGTGAAGGAAAACACTGGACTTTCTGTGAAATGTATCCTTTAAGTACTTGAGAGGAACTAAGGATATGATGTTGGTCTTTGGTAATGGGGAACTCCAAGTTCAAGGATACACAGACTCGGAACTTCATCGTCTGTATAGATTGATCAAAAGTCGACATCTGGAAGTCTGTTTGTGTGCAAATGGTGGTAGCTGTCAGCTGGAAGAGTTTCAAGGCAAACTGTGAAGCAGATTCCACCATGAAGCAGAATATATAGCTGCATCAGAGGCTGCAAAGGAAGCATTCTGTATTAAGAATTTGCTGCAGAAATTGGATGTATGCCAATCAGATGCCATTCCTCTTTACTGCGACAAACAATGCGCCATTAGCCATTGCTAAGGAGCCGGAGGTCTCACCAGAAGTCAAGCACATTGAGCGTCGAATATCATTCTCATCGTGATTTACCTTGAGAAAGGTTATGTTCAGTCAGATAGTCAACTTCCGCAGATAATGTGGCAGACCCACTTACAAAGCCGTTGGGACAACAGAAGATCGAAGCCCACCTTGAGAAGATGGGACTAGACTTGTAGCCAATTGGCTTTAGGACAAGTGGGAGATTGTTAGATATATGTGCCCTAGAAGCCAGAATTGGCTGACACTTGTAATACACTTCTAGGGGCAAAATTATAATTTTGACTATAATCAATAAATGGGTTATTTTCTATCACATATGTGTATTTAGTGTGTCTGTGATACATCCTTTGAGTTAATGTAATGATAATTCATATTTTCAAGAGTTGAAAATTTAAGACATGAATAATCATTATTAACTCATAAAATGCTCCGACCATAGGATCATCACGAGGATGGTGATTGATCCAGAAGGTTGGTGTACAATCACTTCTCTTTAGTAGATGAGTCTTGAGTCTACGGTGTGGAGACACCAGAGTGAGAGTACAGGTACTCGTTAGAGAACGAGGGCACTGAGCGTGACCACCTCGAGTAGTCATTAGGAAGTCTACCTTCTCGTCAATGACTGACTCGATGCTGTAGTGGTGTGTCTGGTTCTTTGATCTGAGGTGCATCGGACAGTTCACCTTGAGGGTGTTATAGTTTGACTACACCATAACTCGATCTCCTAGCCATACGGAATCCTGAGGTATATGTTGGCTATAGCATGTTCATTGTAGAAACTAGATTGCATCAAGATGGAATCTATCTACCTCGGTGGTAGAGGAGCAGCCCTATGATGATCATGAGAATCAAGTCCAGAAGCCCATGGCCATGGCTAGAGTGAAATAATAGAAAGAGTTTCTATTTAGGTTTTCACATTGGACTTGAATCAAATGATTACATCATACGATAGAAACTAGGGTTTGACGAGTTCACCTTAACCCTAATCTGATCGGGGCTCAAGATAGAAGAACTTAATCACACAGGTAGCTACACCAAGAGGTTCGCATTCAGCTCTGATGGGTTGCCACCATATACTGCTAGGTGTCACTGGTGGATTTTGGGAGCAATTAGAATGATTTAGATGATTGATCATTCTAGCTATTCGAATTAGAAGAGTTCTGATCCATCGAAAGGAGTTTCGATGATGTCGATGATAGAGATCATGACATATCCCATTACCATACAGAACTGAACCTAACTGGGTCACACAAACAAGGGTTTGAATCTGGTGATCATCAATTGAACTGATCCAGTTTAATTGATCTGAATGAGATTTAATTAGGTTCAAGGAAATCATGCTAGCACTCGATTGAACCTAACGTTCTTCTTTTACTATCATAAATAGTTGTCCTGATTGAGCCAAAGGAGTTTGTGCTCGATCAGAGGCCTTCACTTGGTCTGACTGGAGCCTGTCTAGGTTAGAAAAGGGTTGTCTTATTTTGTAAGACAATACCTGCCATTTTTGGTCACCTGCCATTTTTCGTCTTTTGACTTTGGTCAAAAGTTGATGTTTGACTGGTCAAATGTTGACCATTGATACTTTGACTTCTGTCCATATGTCACGCACCTATTGGAGAGCTGGTGGGGGCTTGTCCCCCTACTAGAAACTGGCAAGAAGGAGGGCGCACGCCAAAGGTGGCGTGCGCCCAAGTTTGAGGCGCCTAGGAGTCCCTGTTGGACAGGGACTCCACCTTCTTATTGGATTCTGATTAGACTCCCCCTAAGAACCAACTTTGACTGATCTTAGGTGCCATCTAAGGATGAATCTAAGGGTCTCTATTTTCACCAATCAGATTTAGATCTGATTTCACAAAGGGTTGTGATTGGTTGGGATGAAGAGGAGTTGGATCACGCATAGTCTATAAATAAGACCCTGCGCCCAACTCAAAAAAAATGCAATTCACAACACCCCAAGGCTACCTCTCTCTTCCTCCTCCATGCCAAGTTCATCTGCTTCCTCTTTTCTCCATGCCCAAAGTAGTTTAGGATCTAAGTTGGTGCAATCTAGACGAGAGAAAGGCGATAGAAAGCTAGAAGACTGCGCTGCTGCAAAGGACAACTGTTGATCCTCAAAAATTATTTTGAAGATCCTCTAAATTAGATTCAGATCTAATTTTTGAAGATGTGATAGAGAAAAAGAGGATCTCCAGATCCAGCCTAAGTAGATACCGGTAGAGGCTAGGCACTTGCATGGCTAGATCCATAATCTTCCGCTGCTTACAGGATCATCAATGGATAATAGGATTATCCTACATCAAGATAAATTAAATTTGATTTAATTTATCTATATTTTATTTTAATTATTAAAATAATAAAAATTAAATATGAAATATCCTAGATCTAATTTGGATCAAAGAGAAAATTTTTTGAAATATATCTCTTGATCCGATCAGATCTGAACGAACTTGGTCTGAAAAATCAGGATTCCCCCTTCAAGTTCCAGATGGAGTGGCATGTATATGTGGACAAGTATAGTTTTGAGAAGACTCTGTCAGGTGGTGTAGAAAGTGCCAATACAAGAATGCTGTGGATTCTCCAGGGTGTTAGCATATGAACTCATTCTAATATAGATTGTTATGGGAGTCTGGCCAGGACACCGCTACCTCAGGACCTTCTCGATACCACTTGCATTGCACTCGATCACATGTGGATACCGTAAGAGAAAGAAAGAAGAATAAAAGATAGAAGATAGCATCCAATCAAGTATGTGGATTAGACAAAGGTCTATCTCTATAGGGCGTGCAAACTGCACTATGAGAGAAAGAATATCAAATAAATATAAAAAAAACTTACCACTCATCCTTGTATAAGAGTCTCTTAACAAGAAGCCATAAAATTCTCATAAAATCTCTCTAAAATATCTCAAGAACCCTATCAATATCTCTATGATGTTACCAGCTCTCCGATGTAACAAATGGCTCATCAATCAAAGTTATATAGACTTCAAAAATTCAAAAATAGTATTTTAGTAGGAAATCCAGTCCCAAACACATTCGAAATTAGTTTTGGATTGTTCGATCACAATCGGCTCACTCTTGGACCATTAGATTATGCAAAAGGTCTCTTGATTACACTCGGATCATGCTTGCACTGCCCAAATCATGATCGGTTCATGTTTGAGCCGTCAGATCATGATGCAGTCCACAAATGGGTCTGTGAACCATGCAAAATGGGCAAGAACTGCCTGGATGGTCCATGCCTGCATGCATGGACCGCACAACAGGCCGAGCGCCCATTGGGCTTGTGCATGCCCATGCGGTCGGCCCGCATGCCCGTGCTAGGCCGCACCCATGCAGTCAACCTATGCGCCTACACATGCGCTCATGCACCTGGGCTAGCCCAGTGCATGGCTGGACCAGTATGCCATGCGCTATTGGGTAGGGCCTACACCACCGCCAGTTTGCACCAACTCGTGGGCCCCTCCGACGGGCCCATGGGTCATGCCACCTTGCTCTAGCCTTCCTTCGTGCGTAACTTTTTCGTCTAGACTCCGTTTGGACTATTCTTAGTCTCATTGAATTCCATTCGTCATCCTAAACCTCATTCTAGGCTTATTATAAATTGAATATTAAGGTATTTTGCTCAATAATCTCCATCTTGATTTGATGTTCAGCCTCTACCTGTCTCTAAAAGCCTATGATTTATCTCACCCCCATGCTTTGGAACATGCCTACTGTCTTATGGATGGATAAATATGAGAGTCAAGCCAGGCTGCTCGATCTCACCTTCATCAATGGCTATGATCCTCCTGACTTGGGACTTGCTTGGAATAGCCTCCTACGGTAATAGAAACTTCACTCTATGATGTCGCCTCTCGTCCTCTCGAGTTTTCCATCTCATGCCCAATCCACCTTCACGTGGAGCTTCACCTCACACTAGGCTTCTCGCCATGAGATAGTATCTTTCATACTTTTTTTCTTTAATCACCACCCTAATATCGCGTATGTCCTTCAGGATTCCTCCATCAATTTTGCATCTGAAGCCAATCGAATCCAGTCTGCTCAGTGAGATTAGATTCTTCTTAAAGCTAGGTATGTATCGAACCTCATCCAACTTCTTCACTATTCCATCATGGAGCTTCATGCTGCCTATCCCACTATCCTTGATCTCATAGCTCGATTAATCTAACAAGAGCATAATGCCCTTACTGGTCTCTAGGGAGTCAAATAGATTCTCTCTACAACATACATGATGGAAATAAGCAGATCCATAATTCATTGGGAGAAAAAAGTAGATATCTCATCAATTACTAGAAGGACATTGTCACTACCTTTTGTATCGCTACTGACCATTACCATAATAGCTTGTGTTCGATCTTTGAGTTGAGGACAATCTCTGATATGATGATCTAACTCATCACATCGATAACACTTGACCTTGTTATGGTCCCTCATCCTAGACCTGGACCATCCACCTTGCAAACTTCTGCCGCTCCATCTTCTACCGCCATCATCATCTTTAGTCACCATCAGGGTCGAGTTGCTACATGAACTCGAGGCTCGATTCTTTCGCTTAAGAACCTCATTCTAGAGTAGTGCAAAAGTCATCTCTTCCATCTTGATGGTTCTTTTACCAACAAGAAGAGCAGTCACCAAAGACTTGAAAGAGGATTGAAACTATGATAGCAAGATCAATGCCCTGGTCTTCTCCTTAACTTTTTTGCCAACATTAAGAAGATCAGTAAGGATTTTCTAAAAATTGGATAGATGCTCCTGCATGCTCTGACCTTCGTCCATTTGTAGCTGGTAATGTTAGTGAAGGACTTTGCCATGTACAACTCCTTGAGCTTTGACCATAGCACCATCGAAAAAATCTCACTAAGTACATGGATCACCATCTCATCCATTAGGTACTTGCAGAGGGTACTCACCATCTATATTTGTAGCCACTCCCAGGTCCTCTCTTCTATGGTATCCAACTTCTTTTTATTTAAGAGAGCATTGATCAATCCATGTTGGATGAGCATATCCTTTATCCTTGCTTGCCATAATGAGAAATTGCTCTTCCCATCGAATCAATTAATCTCCACCATGATTGTGCTCGTCTTCTCCATCTTCTTTGATCTCAATCAATACCATCACGATCTAGGCAAACATGGGCATTGGTATCACCTAGATACCAATTGTTAGGGTATCAATTCATGCTAATACTGATTGCTATGGGAGTTTGGCCAGGACACCACCACCTCAGAACCTTCTCGATATCACTTGTGTTGCACTCGATCATGCATGAATATCATAAGAAAAAGAAAGAAGAATAAAAGATAAGAGATAGCATATAATCAAGTACGTGGATTAGACCAAGTTCTACCTTTATGGGGCATGCAAACTTCACTATGAGAGAAAAAAATTAAATAAATATAAGAAAAACTTACCACTCAACCTTTGTATAAGAGTCTTTTAATAAGAATTTCTAAAATTCTTATAAAAGCTCTCCAAAATCTCTCAAGAAGCCTCTCAGTAGCTCCAAAACATCACTAGCTCTCTGATGCAACAAATGGTTCGTCAATCGAAGTTATATAGACTCCAAAAATCCAAAAATAGTATTTTAGTAGGAAATCTAGTTTCAAATACACTCGAGATCAGTTTTGGACTGTTTGATATTGACTAGCTCACTTTTAGGCTATCAGATCATGAAAAAGATCTCTTACTCATGCATAGATCATGCTTGGATTGCTCAATCGTGATTAGCTCATGTCCGAGCCATTGGATCGTGATGTGGGATGGGTATGTGAATTGCATGAAATGGGCAGGAAACACCCAACTGGTCCATGCTTGCACGCATGGATTGCACAATGGACCAAGCGCCTGCTGAGCTTGCACATGCCTGCACGATCGGCCCACGCACTCATGCATGCACTTGCGTGCCTGGGCCAGCCCAGCATGCCATGCATTGCTGGGCTGAGCCTGCATTGCTGTCGATCTGCACTGGCCCATGGGCCTCCAATGGGCCCATGGGTTATGCCACCTTGCTCCGATCTTTCTTTATGCATAATTTTTCTATCTAGACTCTATTTGGACTGTTCTTGATTTTGTTGGATTTCGTTTATCATTCTGTATTCTAGGCTTATTATGGTTCGAGTCTCAAGACATTTTTTCAATGCAGAAAAGTTTGGGATAAGTGATGCGACTGCCAAGTAGAAGGGTGTTTACAACTTTAAAGATGGTGCTAAGAAGCAAGTCAAGATCTTTAGCAAAGGAGGCAGTCATCCCAAATGCCTCAAAGAAAGCTCAATAGCTAAGAAAGTATGGCAGTGGCAAGGTATACACAAGGGGCTGTTAGAGAGCACATCGACAATGAAATTGTACAGGAGGATATTGCCAGCTATGCCAAGACTTAGGTGCACCAAGATAGAGATTGTAGGATTTGGTGTAGTGCTCCTGAGCCTTAGAAGGCCACAGTAGGAGTTAAGAGTTGGCTCCAAAGATACTAGGATAGGTGTAGTCCTAAGGCTAGGATAGGATTAGTCTTAAGGTGGAGGTAACTTGTAGCTCTCCATGGGCTTGAGATTTAGGTGTGAGGATCTTGAGGGGCTTGGTTGGTGCTCCAAAGATTGAGAATACAAGATGAAGCAAAGAACTAGAGCCAAGAGAAGTATCAACTAAGAAAAAGGGCTGCCATATAGGTGGAGCTAGCTTGGATATAGGTCAAGCTAGCTCAGACTGAGATCGAGCTAGCCCTCTTAGATAGATAGAAAATAGTATTTTAGAATCTGTGGCACGAGACTAATTAAGCCGGCTTGAGCCTCCATCGAGCTGGCTTGGACACAATAGACAGATCTACATGGGGTTTTCTATCTAATCTTGAATTGGATTTGTTCCAAGGGGCATTAAGGTATGGTTTAAAAGATCATAAGATGGTTAACTCATGGTTTGGACTGAGATTAAGTCCATAGGATGAGATCATCTGAGACATGGGTATACATGGGCTCGGTGTGTACTTTCATGTATTGGATCAGCTAGGAGAGTTTTTGGTTGGACCTATTGGCTATGTATAAATACATAGATTGTATTAGAATTTTATTAAAAAATAAAATAAAATATAGATCTTTTCTCTCTTAACCTCTCCTCTCTCTTTCTCTATGGTTGCTGCCCTAAGGTTTCTTGAAGAAACCCTAGAGGGAGGGTGCCTCCCTCAAGCCCTAGGAGAAAAGCACCCCATCATAGCACCTATGATTGGTATTGGTATTTGCTACCTTCAGATATTGGATCCATCGCTGATCTCCTTAGATTCACACACAAGATTAGGGTTTCCATAATATGGTACAAATAAGGTACCATTGTTTTCTCTAACATTTGGTATCAAAGCTGCCGATTATTACAACATCTTCAGGCAAGAGTGCTTCATTAGAAGGTTGATGCTAGTCTCCAGCTTTGGTTTTGGTAAGTCCTTCATCGGTGCTAGGATGATCTTCTGATTGTTCTTCCAAAATGTATAAGTATTCTAATAGCCATCGTGGATAATGCTATGATCATACTGCCGCAACCTCCCCAAAAGTAGATGATAGGCATCCTAGCAACAATACTATACTAGACTTTATTGAAGTACTTCTGCCTAATAGAGAATGATGCAAGGCAGCGATTATCAATAATTATCTCTCTCCCTTTCTAGAACCATAACTACTTGTGAAGCCGAGGATGCTTTTCAGTGGTCAGGTTCAACTTCCTAATGGCCTCTTGAGAGATGACATTCTCATAGCTACCTCCATTGAAGATGTTTTGTAGACCTTCTTTTCAATGGTGTAGCAGGTATGGAAGATATTGATCTGCCTCTAATCTTCTTCCACTTTTTTGGATGCAAGTAGCTCTTTTGAACTACTAGAGCCTCTCTACTATCTTTGAGTAGTAGGGAATCATCCTTTTCTTCACCTCCTTCATCATAAACAAGCTCTCAATCTTTGTTGGATTTTTCATCTTCTTCTTTGATCAGCAATTGCTTCTCGGGCTATCCAACAAGCTACTTGCACTCATTCTATATGTTCTCAATCTCGCCATAGCAGTAACACCATAGTGTAGAAGATTCTGTTGGGGTTGGTTTCGAGGTCCTCATATCCATAGCACTACAAATAGGAGGGGTAGGAGCCGTACTATGATACATGTCTCTCTGATTCTTCGATGCTAGCTTGCTTCGCAAGGGAGGATCAGTCTGGGAATAGATCTTTGCCGTAATTGTTCCTTAGTGATTACAGCATGATGGTATGCCTTTTTGACCATCCATAAAGGGTAGAGCCTCAAGTTATCTTAGATCTACCATTGTAGGCCACCAAGGTACTTCACGACCATCTATTTTTTGCTCTCCATCAGGTCATTTCTAGCAACCAGTTGATAAAATTATTTCATTTATTCATCCACGGATCTTGGACCTTGCCAGAGATTTTGTAGGCATTGGTACAGGGTTTGTGTATAGTTGAAGGACAAAAATTGCTCCGTCAATGTCTTCTTCATCTTTTTTTAGTCCTGAATCTTTAGCTTGTCTTTGTGCTCCCTTATTTTCTTCAATTGTTACCATCAAGCAAAAGCCCATCTCATCAATTTTAAGGTGATAAGCTTCACCTTCTAGTCATACCATGATTCAGGTGGAAAGCACTGGTAGGAGACTAAAAATATAAAGCTGCAAGTTTAAACATCGGTTGGTTGGAAGAAATCTGGAAAAGGCCAAGATATCCAAGAGACCATTCTTTTCTCAAACAAATGATTGCACTACCAGTTCCAAAGGTCACATTGAGTGGGCCATCGGTAGTGATAGTTGGGGTTCTTTCAAATCGAGATTTTAAACCTTAATCTCTCATAAAGAAGGTTTCTTTAGGATGATGAGGGAAGATGGAAGAAAAAAGTTTGAGCACTTGGGATTTAAAAATAGGACCTAACATGAAAAGAACATAGGGTTCTTGAATTAATACATGAGGGCAAAGCTGCTTCTATCTCTCATGGGTGCGAGAATGGAGGGAAGCTGGATCCTAACTCATCTTCTTGCAAAGCAGAGACAAATATATAGAAGCTCAAACAAGACAAGGTGGCTTAAGAAAGCTGGTTGAAGATGATCTCTCTAGGGCTTTAAAAAGACCTTGGTGTCATATAAAATGTGCCTTAGAACAATTCTAATTGAGCACAACACGTTTGAAAGTAACCTAATTATAGAAGTGAATGGTCTCATTAGGACATGTGGATAACTTCTGAGGGAAGAGAAGATGTATTAACTAAAGTTGAGACCTAAAGTGTAGAATTCTTGGAAAGATGGGAATCCCAAAGTGTGTGCACCTTGCGAACACTTGAACATTGGTACTAATTCAGAACATCCCATCACCCTCTTAATGACGATTGGTGCAATATGGAGGATATTGTTTACACCACATTCTAGCATATGGGGATCATCAATCATGTGGTAGATCTAGGATGTGACTTGAAAAGGGATCCCAAGTGTTGAGCCAAACAAGATTAAAGAACTTTTGAATCATGTGGTTTCACCTAAAGAGTTAAATGAAAGGTAGGCCACTTGATAAGTTGGAGCAACAAAAATTATATAGAGAGAGCTGATTGAGTCAACTTAAAGATACCTTCAAATGGGGCATCATATAATAGGCCAACTAAAGAGATAAATAGACAAGGTGCACTATTATGGGTAGATCGAGTGAAGACTAATTATGATAAGTTTGAGGCCAATTAAGCATGGCTACTAGTCAAAAGGATGATGTAAAATCTAACAATTATGACAACATGAGTAGTAGAGGATAGTTGGTGTTGGTTATCAAAATTATCACAAAAAAATGGAGGCTAGATGTGGGTTGTTAGCACTTGTAGTGGGCGGTTACCATTGTTGAGTTTCATGGTGATAGTACATGCAAAAATTTGTTCATCTAATAAAATAGCAGTGGAACGTTAATATGAAAACTATTTTTTTATACTTGCATGAAGATTTATTCAAATCATATTTGGATTTTTTTAATATGCTGAAATAATATTTAAATAAGATTTAAAATCAAAAATAAAGAAAGAAGATTACTTACCTGAATCACTTTCCTTTATTTTAGGTCGAATTGAATCCGACGGATTCTCGAGGTTTCTATCGGAGCCGAGCATGTACCCAGCCTCTACTGGTATCCATACAGAACCGAATCCTGATCAAAATGCTGAAGCTACTAGAGTGCTAGCATCTTGCAAGCCTCATTTCTGAACTTGGATATGAAACTTCAACTTGAAGAGAAAGGACAGCAACATAAACTCTTCGCATAGATCTAATTAGACGTCCTCTAGGATGCTTAGAAGAGAAGAAAGATACCTTCTTCCTTTCTTTTTCTCTCACAAAATCATTGTAGATCTGATCTATGGAGTATGGGAGGCGTGGAGATGAAAGTGGAAGAGAATAGGGCATGGAGATAGGGTGAAGCGGCAAGGTTGAATTTGTTTTATATTGTCTCTCTTGTTTTTCATCATCTCTCATGCCCTCTACCTCTCCCCTTTTGATTTTGGATGTTTGAAAGGAGCCGTAACCCTTTAAAACTTCTTTCTAATCTAGATCTAATCTGATTGGGGATAATACTTATCATTATAGAGTCCTAAATGAGATGGGAAAGCCCATCTCTTATCTCCACGTGCATAAGAGAAGGGGCATGACTTTCAATGCCCCTCTCTTCCTTTTGGTCAGCCAAAATAGAGAGATAAGCCTAGATAAAATGAGCCAAACATCCCTTTTCAATTGAGTTCAAGTTTGGATTTAGTCCGAATCTAATTTGAATCCGATTCGACTCAAATTTGAAAAAGCAATCAAATCCAATATGATTAGCTTTGATCTCTAAGTCCAACTTGGATAATTAGACCTAATTAGCCTCAAATCAAATCAAGCATAATTAAATTAGATCTAACTAAAATAATTTAAACTTGATCCATAATTTAATTAAGCCCAATTATGTTATAATATTTGCAATTAACTCCCTCATGCTAACAATTAATAGCTGCTAAAACTGTAACCTTTACAAATTAGCAATTTCAAATTTCAAACTACCAAACCAATTGATAATTTGATTATGATCCAAGTTGTTGATCAGATCAAACTTCTTCTATATGTGGCCCCTTAGATTCTATTCTATCTGATAGTGAGACATATTGTGATCTCTATCGCAGTATCATCAAAACTCCTTTTGATGGACCAAAATAATTCTAGCTCAACCCTAATTAGATTTGTTAATTCGAAAATAATCCTAATGAGTTCTTACAATCCACTAATGTTGTCTAGCAACATGTAGTGGCAACCCAGTAGGATAGAAAAATCTGAATCCCTAGGTGTAGTTGTCATGTGATCGAGTTCTTCTATCAAAATTTCCAACAGGATGCAGGTTATGGAAACTCATCAAACCCTAAGCATCCGTCATATGCTAGACATAATAAGCTTGAGTCCATTCATGAATTTTGATGAAAATTTCTTTCCATTATCATGCTACTATGGCCACATATTTAAGGACTTAGCTTTCTAGGTTGCGTAGGACTATTCCTCTCCTACTGAGATCGATAGATCTCCTATAAGTGCACACCTACTCCTACAGTAAAACTACTACAGCCAACGAACACTGCAAGACCCCGAATGGATAGGGATAATGTTTATGTACCGTCAAACTACGCAACCTCACTATGAGTAGCTAAGGCACCATAGGTCAAAGAACCACTTATATAACTACAACATCGAGATAGTCACTAATGAGTGAGTAGACATCCAAGTGACTTCTCATTCTTGGTCATGCTCAGTACTATTATTTTCTAACAACCACTTGTACTTTTACTTCAGTATCATCATACTATAAACTCAAGACTCATCTACCCATAAAAGGATGGGATCTGGGCATCAATCTTTATATATCAATCATCATTCCCATGATGATTCAATGATCGGGAGCATTTAGGAGTTAATCTATAATAATACATATCTCAAATTCTTAACTCTTGAGAATATGTGTTATTATCTATTAACTTTTTAGATGATTCACAGATACATTACACATAAATGGATTAAAAAAATATTTTTTTATTAATTTTAATAAATCACATACAAAATTTATGAACTAGAAAATATAATGTGTTAGCCAATAATTGGCTTTTTAGGTCATGCATCTAACAATCTCCCACTTGACCTAAAGCCAATTGGCCATTTATCTAAGATCGATCTTTTCTAGGTGATGATCAGTCTTCTATTGGCTTAACTGCTTTGTCAGTGGGTCTACCACATTGTCCACAGAGTCTACTCTTTGCATCTCGATATATTTCATCTTGAGGTAGTCGCGTAAGATGTAAAACTACCACTCTATATGCTTGGACTTCTGATGAGACCTTGGCTCCTTAGCAAGAGCTATGGTGCAATTATTGTCATAGTACATAGCAATGGCATCGAATGGCATCACTCTAAGCTTCGTAATAAACTTTTTATACTAGAAGGCCTCCTTAGCAGCTTCCGAGGTAATGATGTATTCAGCTTCCATTATTGAATCTACAATGATGGATTGCTTGAAACTTTTCCAGCTAGTAGAACCACCATTATACAAAAACATACATGCTGATGTAGACCTT
The DNA here is from genome assembly GCA_006176705.1 of Cocos nucifera. NCBI lineage: Eukaryota > Viridiplantae > Streptophyta > Magnoliopsida > Arecales > Arecaceae > Cocos > Cocos nucifera. Next base: position 48,652 of record QRFJ01002567.1, on the reverse strand, counting down.
CTATCATCAGGATTAGACATAAAGTCTGAATCAGTATAACCCTCAACTCACAATTCTAAACTTTCTCTAATGACCAAGAATAGATCCTTAATTCTTCTCATGTACTTAAGGATATTCTTCACAGTAGTCCAATGCTCTTCATCTGAATTTGACTGATATCTACTCGTGACACTCACAATAAGGACTATATCAGGTCATGTACATAACATGGCATACATGAGACTTCCTATTGCCGAAGCATAAAGAATTTTGCTCATCTTTTGAATCTCCTCAGGTATGGTAGGACACATCTTCTTGGAGAGACTAATGCCATGATTAAGGGATAATAATCATCTCTTAGAGTTTTTCATGCTAAATCTCTTTAGCATTTCCTCTATGTACATCTTCTATGAAAGGCCAAGCATCCTATTTGGTCTATCTTTATAGACCTTAATTCCTAGAATATAAGATGCTTCTCCTCCGTCTTTCATGAAAAATTTCTTAGACAACCAACTCTTGACCGAGGTCAGCATGGGCATGTCATTCCCAATAAGGAGAATGTCATCTACGTATAATTCAGCATGGGCATGTCATTCCCAATAAGGAGAATGTCATCTACATATAATACGAAGAATATGATAGCACTCCCACTAAACTTTTTGTAAACACAGTATTCCTCCTCGTTTCTAATGAAATCAAATAATTTGATTGCATTGTTGAAACGAGTGTTCTAACTTCAAGATGCTTGCTTTAATCTATAAATAAATCTCTATAGCTTGCAGATTTTGTAATCATTATCACTGAAAGTGAAAATTCAAAGGCTGCTCTATATAGATATCTTCCTCAAAATATCTACTAAGGAATGCAGTTTTCACATCCATTTGTCGTATTTTATAATCATGAAAGGTTGCAATAACAAGTAGTGTACGGATGGATTTCAACATGGCTATAGGCGAAAAGATATCCTGATAGTCAATGCCTCTATGTTGACTATAATCTTTCACTATTAGCCTAGCTTTGTAGGTCTCTATCTTACCATCTGCACCTTCTTTTTTTGTAGATCCATTTATGCCCAATGGGTACAATACCCTCCGATGCATCTACTAAGGTCCAGACTCAATTTGAATGCATTAAATCAATTTCTGACTTCATAGCATTCAGTCATTTCTCAAAGTTGATATTAGACATTGCCTCATCATTGATCTCAGGATCAACTACTTGATCCCTATCTCTTATGAGGAACACATCCTCTATGTCCTCTACAAACACACCTAAGTACCTTTCAGGAGGATAGAAGATCCTACTAGATTTATAAGGTGGTGGAACAATTACATCTAGTGGCTCAATGGGTTCATCCTGATCTACAGTTGGCCACACTTTAGAGACTTTTTCTATGAGCTCAATCAACCTCCCACTGCCTCCATCCTCGATAAACTCTTTTTCTAAAAGTTTGGCATGTCGTCTCATAATTACATTATGATCTTATGGGAAGTAAAAATAGTATCTATTGATTCTTTAGGATATCCTATAAATCGAGCTTTTATAGATCTAGACTCTAATTTATCCGCTATTAATCTTTTAACATAGGCTAAACACCCCCAAATCTTACGATGACCAAGATTCAGCTTCTTACTATGCCATATCTCATACGATGTGGTAGGAACAGATTTAGAGGGAATCCTATTAAAAATATATATGGAGGTTTGTAAGGCATGTCCCCAAAGAAATATTGGTAGGTCAGTAAAACTCATCATGGACCGAACCATATCCAATAGGATCATATTTCTCCTTTCTAATACCTCTTTGAGTTGAGGTCTACTTGGAGGAGTCCATTATGAGACTATTCCATTATCCTTGAGATACCCCAAAAATTTTCTACTCAGGTATTCACCTCCTCAATCTAATCGAAGAACCTTAAGACATTTTTCTGTTTACTTTTCTACCTCGTATCTGAATTCTTTGAACTTTTTAAAAGCTTCAGACTTGTGTCTCACAAGAAATACATACCCATACCATGAGTAATCATTAGTAAAGATAATGAAGTATTGAAAATCATCTTTGGCCTACACATCAAATGAACCACACACATCAGGTGTACAAGGGCAAGTAGCTCAATGGCCCTTTCCCCGTGCCCTACAAAGGGTAACTTAGCCATTTTTCTTTGGAGGCATGATTCACAAATCGGGTATGAGTTAGAGCTCAATGTATTAAGAATCCCATCTCTTTTCAGTTTGTTAATCCTATCTTCTCCAATATGATCAAGTCTAAGATGCCAAACATACTTATGGTTTAGGTCATCTCTAGGTTGTTTATGTCCTATGACTTTCACTAATTGCTCATATGCATCGGTATACAAATGATAAAGACTGTTAATTAAAAGAGTTCTTACAATCAATTTATTTCTTAAATAAATAGAATAAAAGTCTTTATTCAAATTAAATTTAAAACCATCCTGTCTAGAAGAGACACAGAAATCAAATATCTGCTAGCTATAGGAACAAAATAACAAACTTTAAGAACTAATCTAAATCCTAATGATAAATTTAGAGTGTATGTTCCAATGGTAACTGTAACAATCCTTGCTCCATTATGGATGTGCGGGATCATATCTCCTTTCCTCAGCTCTTTACTTTCTACCAGAACCTACATAGAAATACAAATATGAGCACTTGAACCAAAGTCTAATACCCAACCAGAAGTGGAGGAAACCATAAGATTAGATTCAATAGGAGCATATTGGACTTACCTTCCAAAGGTGTGTCCACCTTTTGTTTCTTCAAGCTCTTCAGATACAACGGATAGTTCCTTTTCCAATAGCCATCAACATTATAATGGAAATATTTTTCTTTACTTGTAGCAGTCTTCTTTGAATTGTCCTTCTTTTTTGGCTTCCTCTTCTTTTCTTTTTTTTTCTTCTTCATAGTTTTATTCTTCTTCTAGTTAGACTTCCTCTTGGAAGAAGATCCCTGCTCCATAGTGAGAATAGTGCCAGTCCTTGAGTTCTTCAAGATCTCCTCATTACTTACCAACATATTGAACAACTCAGGTAAAGTATAGTTCAATTTATTCATATTATAGTTTATAACAAACTGAGCAAATGAACTAGTAAGGAACTGGAGGATCAAATCCACCTATAGTTCCTTATGAATTGAAATGTCCAACTTCTCAAGCTATTCACTGTCCTTAATCATTGTCAAAAAATGATCGTGGACTGACTGCCCTTCATGCATCTTAGTATTAAACAACTTTTTAGATACTTCAAAGCATGCAGTGCGGCTCTATTCACCATACAACTCTTGCAAGTAAACAATCATTGCACTGATAGTAGGCATATTCTCATGTTGGCTTTGCAACTTATTTGACATCGAAGCCAACATGTAACACTTCACCTTATTATTGTCTTCCATCTATTTTTCTTGTGTAGCCGTCTGATGGGCACTCGGATGGTTAAGTAAGATTGGGGGGTCTTGGTCAAGCACATAGTCCAATTTCTCTGAGCTTAAGATTATCTTGAGGTTTTTGAACTAGTCCTTATAGTTTAGGCAAATTAGTCGGTTGGACTCTAGAATATGGGTTAAAGAGTTGGAGGCTAATATGGTTAACTGTGAGAGTAAAAAATTCAAGCTAGATGATTATACTTGATTTTTAAAATTTGTTCTAAGATCTTTAAGTAACAAATTAGACTTTCACTCACTATAAGAAAGCTGAGATACACCCGCATGAAAGATACATTGATAAATATCTAAAAATTATGAGGATACACCTACACCCATGTTGGTACACATGTTTAGTTAAACTTGATATGTCCAACATGGGCGTAGCTTATACCCACATTATTTTTTTTCATGTGTGTATCCCCTGCTTTACCTATGTAACATCTAACGTAAATGAGAGTATATACATGGGTATAGACCTAGTGTACACCTCCTTTATTAAACATGGGTAATTAAATATACATGAATCAGAATTCATGAAAGTTATCAAAGCATGAGTATAAATAGACCTCTACAATCAATAATAAAACATAGGTATATAATCAATTTTTAGACATTACTGCCACATCTAATTTCAAAATGTAGATCACCTATAATAATAAATAAATTAAAATATAAATAGTACATTAGTAACTTATTTAAGCATCCTATACCACTGAATAATATACAAAGACTAGTAGCTTCAAAGATGAAATAACTACAAATAAGCTAATCTTCACCATTGTACTAAAGAGAACTGAACATACATAGTGATAATCTCAAAAAGATTGTTCCAACTATCTTTTTAGTTTTATCAAAACCCAAAGAACAAGATCATACAACATTAGATTTCAGAATATAAAAAAAGCAAACATTAGAACTCAAAATATGGAATTAATAAGTTCCTACTTATCTTTGGTACTTTATAAATAAGTTCTAAACTCACTTTTACTACACCAAAATGAGAATAAAGTAAAGTTGAATTGTTGATACTAAAAAGTTAACTTTGCAAAATCTGAGAGTTCATCAACTTATGAAGCCATCAGTAAGACAATCCTTATCTTTTCTTGGCACCATCCATCATATCCCCGACCTGAATCTACAAAACAAAAAAAACATATATATATATATATATCTGTGTGTGTGTACATACACATACATACATACATACATACATACATACATACATACATATACTATTGGGGATAAACCCGCTCCCACCGAAGTTTGGCTAAGTGTCTAGTCTCAGAGCGATCTTGACCATCCTCCTATTATTGGATCCCCTTCAGATGAACTTGAATAGTGAGAGTGGCCTCCTGGACAGTCTAGTTTGGGTAGCTTAGGGGGGCGGTCGAACTTCTTCCAAACTTCTCCATCAATCGAACTCCTTTCGAACTTTTCCTCCAGCCAGACTTCTCCTTCGGTCGGACTCCTCCATCAAATGAACTTCTTCTAGACTTCTCTTAGAGTCGAACTTCTTTTGGACTTTTCTGCCAATCGAACTCCTCCCAGACTTCTCCATCAGTCGAATTCCTCCTGGACTTTTTCTCTAGCCAGACTCCTCCTCCAGTCGAACTCTTTTCAGACTTCACCTACAATCAAACTCTTCCCAAACTTCTCCACTAGTTAAACTCCTCCGATAGACAAACTCTCCTTGGACTTTTTCGTCTAGTTGCTTGAAGGGCTCCACTCGATTGAGCTTTTCTTCCAGCAAGATTCCATCCGAACCCCTTCCAGCAGCCCGAAAGGACCTCGGTGCATGCTATTGATATAGCAAATAGCACGCAACAGCCTACGCATAGTCAACCTTGATTGTTAGATATGTATGTCCTAGAAGTCAGAATTGGCTAACACCTGTAATACACATCTAAGGGCAAAATTATAATTTTGACTATAAATAATAAAATGAGTTATTTTCTAGCATAATCTATATTTGAAAGTATTTGTGATACATTTCTTAAGTTAATGATAATGATAGTTCATATTTTCAAGAGTTAAAAGTTTAAGATATGAATTTTTATTATTAACTCATAAAATGCTCCCGACCATAGGATCATCATGAGGATGGTGATTGATCTAGAAGGTTGGTGTACGATCGCTTCTTTAGAGTAAATGAGCCTTGAGTCTATGGTGTAAAGACACCAGAGCGAGAGTATAGGTACTCGTTAGAGAATAAGTGTACTGAGTGTGACCACCTCGAGTAGTCATCAAGAAGTCTACCTTCTCATCAATGACTGGCTTGAAGCTGCAATGGTGTGTCTGATTCTTTGACCTGAGGTGCATCGGCAGTTTACCTTGAGGGTGTTATAGTTTGACTACACCATAACTAGATCTCCTAGCCATTTAGAATCCTGAGGTGTATGTTGGCTATAGCATGTTCATTGTAGGAATTGGATTACACCAATAGGAGATCTATCTACCTCAGTAGATGAGGAGCAGCCCTATTATGATCATGAGAATCAAGTCCATAAGCCCATGGCCATAGTAGAGTGAAATAATAGAAAGAGTTTCTATTAGGATTTTCACATTGGACTTGAATTGAATGATTAATTCATATGATAAAAATTAGGATTTGACGAGATCACCTTAACCCTAATCTGATCGGGGCTCAAGATGGATCACACAAGTAACTACACCGAGAGGTTCATTTGTAGTTTTGATGGGTTGCCACTATATGCTGCTAGGTGTCATTGATGGATTTTGGGAGCAATTAGAATGATTTGGATGATCGATCATACTAGTTGTTTGAATCAGAAAAGTTCTGATTCATTGGAATGTGTTTCGATGATGTCGATGATAGAGATTATGACATATCCCATTATCATATGGAACTAAATCTAACTAGATCACACAAACAAGGATATGGATCTAGATATCATCAATTGGACTAACCTAGTTCAATTGATTTAAATAAGATTCAATTAGCTTTAAGGAAATCGTGCTAGCATACGATTGAGCTTGATATTCTTCTTCAACAATCATTAAAAGTTCTCTCGACTGAGCCAAATATGTTTGGACTCACTTAGGATCCGTTACTTGCTCTGACTGGAGTTTGTCCAGGTTAGAAAAGGGTTGTCTTAATTTATGAGATAAATTTGGGACAACACCTGCCATTTTTCATTACCTGCTAAATCTTGTCTATGGACTTTGGTCAAATATTGACCTTTGATACTTAGACATCTGCCCATGTATCATGCACCCATAGGAGAGAGCTTTGAGCCTTGTCCCCTTGCTAAATAGCAGAAAGGCAAGGGGTGCATTCCTAAGGAGGTGTGTGCCAAAAGTGGATAAGGATTAGAGTCCCATATAGATGGGACTCCAGTTGCTTATTGCTTCATACTAAGGTGGTGCCAAAGAGTCTTCTTTGACCAGTCTTGGCACCACCTAAGGAGGTTTGTGAGGAACTCTAATCTAATTGGATCAGATAATGTCATCTCATCAATTAGATTTAGATCTGATTGCATAAAGAGCCATGATTGGCCGGGATGATGTGGCAATGCATGGCGCAGCAGGGTCTATATAAATCCTATCTGTGCCTAGGATTCAGATTCTCTACTCTTTGCCTATGCCACAAGGCTTCTCTCCCTCCCTCTCCATGCCACCTTCTAATCCTCTCTCTCCTCTCCATGCCCAAGAAGCTTTGGGCTCGAGTTTCATGTGATCCTAGCAAGAGAAAGGAGACAAGAAGGAAGAAGGCAGCACTGCTGCAAGAGACAACACCCGATCTTCAAAAGGTGTTTTGAAGATCTTCAAGATCAGATCCAAATCTAATATTTGGAGTACAGATTGAGAAAGAGAAGATCTTCAGATCCTATCCAAGTGGATACCGATAGAGGTCAGGCGCTTGCATAGCTACATCTAGAACCTCAGGCAAACATTGGGATCATCATAGGGTAATATGATTACCTATAATAAGGTATAATTTAATTTAATTTAATTTTTATTTTATTAGATCAATAAAATTAGATCTAAAGAGTCTCAGATCTAATTTGGATCTAAGAAAAAAAATTTTAAAATATTACTCTTGATGAAATTAGATCTGAACGAACTTGACCTAGAAAATAGAATTTTTTCTTCAACTGATATCAGAGCTAGGTTCCATAATTATTTAGATCTAATTTTAATATAATTTTAATCTAATAATTAGATAATTTTAGATGTCATATTAGATGTTATTATATCTAAAATTAGAAATTAAAAAAATTAAATAATCTAGATCTAAGATGTATGAGTTGCATGACTAGACTAGAAATAGAATTATTCTATGTGTAGTCTAGGATGATCATAATTTTAATTTAATTAATTATAATTTTAGATCTATTTATTTATTATTTTTTAATATTATAAATATTATAATTAGATCTAAAAAAATAAATTTATTTAATTTTTTCATATGAGATATGATAGTGCATGTTTAGACTAGTTGTAGAATAGTTCTACAAAGTTATCTTGAATAAATTTAATTTAATATGATCAAATTTAAATTTTATTTTTTAGATATTTATGAGATAATTTAAGATCTAAAAACATGCATGATATGATACATGAGATGTATGCAAGGCATGTTTTTAAGTTAGATCAATTTTATATGTGTGATATATATGTAGATCTAACTAGTTTTGTAGATTCATTATATTTTTGATTAAGGTATTCCCCTTGACCGTTTGGTCATAAGAATGAAGTAGGATTTAAATGCCCTCTCCTTCCATTCAATGGGATGTTCTTATGATGTGTAGGGATGCTCCACATTCATCCTTAAGCAAAAATCAAAAAAAAAAATTTATTTTTTGTAAAACCCTAGATCCTAAAATCCTAGGATTTTATTTATATATTTTATTTATGAACCCTAAACTTAATTAATAATTAAGATTATGAAATATATTAGATCTAAAATTAAAAATTTTTAAATCTAAGACATATTCATAAAATTGGGTTCGGGCTTGGATAGCTCAATTAGGTCTTGCGGTTGATCAAACCGAATCAAGAGTCGATTAGATGGGATCAAGAGTGCTTAAATTGATCAGTCTAATAGGATTAAGTCTGGGTCAAGGTTGAGTCATGTGAGTGATCGATCAAGTTAAAATCTAATTAGGCTCAGTGGTTAGAGTCTGGATTGTAGGCTAATCCGATTGGTTCTGACTCAACAATTCGGTGTCTAAGATAAGTTTGGTAGATACGATCGATTGAATTTTAATTGAAAGCTACTCGACTCAAATACATTCTTATCGAGTTAATGGCATATTCTTTCCATCGATCTCACTTACCTAGCCATATTTGTCAGCTCAGTCCTGATCTGAGTGAAGAAAAATTCTGATTTTCTGGGGTCAGGTTCGTTTAAATCTGATTGGATCGAGAGGCATATTTCAAAAATTTTTTCTTAGATTCTAATCAGATCTAATATTTTTTAGATCTAATTTTATAATTTTATAATCAAAAAAATTAAATTAAATCAAATCTAAATTAATTTTACCTTAATTCTAGTTAATCTGATTATCCATTGATGATCGTGCTGAAGTGCTGAGGTTCTGGATCTAGCCACGCAAGCGCCTGACCTCTACCAGTATCCATTCAGACTGAATCTGGAGATCTTCTTCTTTATCTCATCTTCAAAAATCAGATCTAGATCTGATTTGGAGAATTCTTGAAACTTCTTTCAAAGATCAGCAGTCATCTCTGCAGCAGTGCTGCCTTCTTCCTTTCTCGTCAGTCTTTTCTTGTCTGAATCGCACTAATCTGAAGCCCAACTATCCTTAGGCATGGAGAGAAGAAAGATGGCCTAAAGATGGCATGGAGAAGGGAGAGGGATAGCCTTGGGGTGTGGCTAGGAGAAGAGTCTCTAAAAAGTGGGCGTAGATAGGTCTTTATATAGACCCTATTGCGCTATGCAGTGCCACATCACCTCGGCCAATCACGTTGCTTCGTTTAATCAGATTTAAATCTAATTGATGGGATGACATCACCTGATCCAATCAGATGAGAGATCCATAAATTCATCCTAAGGTGGCGCCTAAGACTGATTAAAGTCTATCGGTGAGGGTCACCTAGTTTGAATCCAAGAAACAACCTGGAGTCCCATCCATATGGGACTCCAGACGTCCCTATCTATAGGTGCATGCCATCCTAGGCATGCACCCCTTTCTTTCCAATTTTCAGGGAGAGGACAAGCTCCTATCTGCTCTCCAATAAGTGCATGACATATGGGCAGATGTCCAAGAGTCAAAGGTCAATATTTGACCAAAGTCAAAGGACAAGAATTAGCAGATGATGGAAAATGATAGGTGTTTTCTTAAATTTATCTCATAAATTAAGATAACCTTTTTCTAACCTAGACAAGCTTCAGTCAGACCAGGTAAAGGTATTTGAGTGAGCACAAACACATTTGGCTCAGTTGAAATAACTTTTAATGATAGAAAAAGGAGAATGTTAGGTTTAATCATGTGCTAGCACGATTTCATTGAACCTAATTGAATTTAATTCAAATTAATTGAACTGAGTTAGTCCAATTGATGATATCTAGATCCAAACCCTTGTTTGTATGATCCAGTTAGATTCAGTTCTGTATGGTAATGGGATATGTCATGATCTCTATCATCGACATCATCGAAACTTCTTCAATGGATCAAAACTCTTCTGATTCAGACAACTGGGATGATCGATCATCTAAATCATTCTAATTGCTTCCAAAATCCTCCAGTGATACCTAGAAGTATATGGTGGCAACTTTTCAAAACTGAAAATGAACCTCTCAGTGTAGCTACTTATGTGATTAAGTTCTTCTATCTTGAGCTCCAATCAGATTAGGATTAAGGTGAACTCGTCAAATCCTAATTTCTATCATATGATTTAATCATTTGATTCAAGTTCGATGTGAAAATCTTAATAGAAACTCTTTCTATTATTTCACTCTCTACCATGGCCATGGGCTTATGGACTTGATTCTCATGATCATCATAGGGCTACTCCTCATCCACCGAGGTAGATAGATTCCATCTTGGTGCAATCCAATTCCTATAATGAACATGCTATAGCCAACATACACCTCAGGATTTTAAATGGCTAGAAGATTGAGTCATGGTATAGTCAAACTATAATACCCTCAAGGTGAACTGCCGATGCACCTCAAGTCAAAGAACTAGACACACCACTGTAGTTTCGAGTCAGTTATCGATAAGAAGGTAGACTTCCTTATGACTACTCGAGGTGGTCACGCTCAGTGCCCTCGTTCTCTAACGAATACCTGTACTCTCACTCCGGTGTTTCTACACCATAGACTCAAGACTCATCTACTATAAAGATGCGATTGTACACTAACCTTCCGGATCAATCACCATCCTCATGATGATCCTACGGTCAGGAGCATTTTATGAGTTAATAATGAAAATTCTTGTCTTAAATTTTTAACTCTTGAAAATAAGAATTATCATTACCATTAACTCAAGGGATGTATCACAGACACTAAATATACATATATGATAGAAAATAATTCATTTTATTATTTATAGTCAAAATTATAATTTTGTCCCTAGAAGTGTATTACAAGTGTCAGCCAATTCTGGCTTCTAGGGCACACAATATAACATTAAGGTGGCTAATAATCTAAGCTAACCCATGCCACTAGGTTAATCATAATGGTTATGACTATGTCAAGTCAAGTATAAAGAGATCTAAATCAAATCTTCGTAAGAAAAGATTAAGTCTCAGGTCTTCCACCATTGTAGATGTGCAAGCCCTTTTTGAGGTTGATTGTTCTCGGCTGGTCAGAGTGGTTCAGTTGCATCGAAAAAATGCAACCATGTCTATTAGGCATTGGATGCTATGGGTTGGAGGATGGATTGGGCTCAATATTCCAGATATGGTGAGAGATCTAATTAGGAATCCAATCTATGCAAATGGTGGGTCTGACTTAACTAAGTAGTAGATCAATATTTTGGGCACGGTGCGATTCATGAATTAGAGACTAAGCCTGGGTGCACCATGATTAGAGAATCATTGAACAAGAGTTGTTCACTCATTAGCTAATCCATCACCAATAACTGTTAGGTGAGGTGATGAGTCAATTGACGGGACTGGACCACCCACTAGAAATCATTAATCATGAAGATTTTTGCATCTTTACAAAGGGAGTATAGGGATCCAAGAAAATAGTGAAAGCTAATTTATTTAAAAATCAAATCTCTAAATAAATTGTTCAAGTCTTAATTATAAAATCTAACTAGAAACTTTGACTCTCTATAGAAAAAAAATGTCTGCATCCAACCCACTAGCCTGTATCCTGGACACCCATAGACTGACCAGATCCAATTACAAGGATTGACTCCGAAACTTCAAAATCATTTTAGGTTTTGAGAAGTTAACTCATGTATTGGACCAGGATCTCCCCACCTTACTAGCCCGTTCGTCCGTTGAATAGAGAGCATCTCTTGATAAATGGATGGATGAAGATAACAAGGTCAGATACTACATGTTAGACTCGATGTCTGATGAGCTTCAGCACCAACATGAAGATATCAAGACTATCCATCAAATGTTGGCTCACCTACAAGAGTTGTTTGGTGAACAGAGTCACACAGCTAAATATCAGTTCACTAAATGACTATTTAAGACTAAAATGCGTGATGGATAGTCAATCCAAGATCATTGTCTAATGATAATCAAGAACTTGGAAGAGCTTAAGAAGCTCGGAGTGAAGTTAGACCAGGATCTATAGAATGACATAATTCTGCAATCTTTGACTGATGCATATGGGCAGTTCATCATGAACTACCATATGCATAAACTTCAGAGTACTCTGACTGAGCTTATGAACATGTTGGTTACTGTTGAGCTTTCTATGAAAGATTTTAAAGACTCAGTGCTTACTATGGAATGGATTTCTTCCAAGAGAAAGTCTTTTGGAAAGAAGAAGTCTGTGAAAAGGCAGAAGATGGAAGGTGAAAAGAAAAAGAAGACAGAACTGAAGAAGAAGGCCGCTGACAAAGAAAAGTATTTCCATTGTAATACTGACGGCCACTGAAAGCAAAACTACCCTATATACCTGGCCATCCTAAAGAATAAGAAGAAGACATATCCTTCTAGAGGTATGCTCATTATTGAATCTAACCTTATGGTTTCCTCTGCATCCAATTGGGTGCTTGACTCTGGTTCTAGTGCTCATTTGTGCACTTTCATGTAGGATCTTGAGGATAGCAAGAGGCTGAGGGATGGTGAGATGATCCTATGCATTGAAAATAGAGCAAGAGTTGCTGCTATGGCTGTGAAAATCTATCCTCTTCGACTACCGTTTGGTTTAGATTTAGTACTTAGGGATTGTTATTATGTGCCTACTACAAGCAGAAATTTGATTTCTATTTCATGTTTAGCATAAGAAGGCTATGTAATTAGTTTTCTTAAGAACCATTGTAATATTATTTATGAAAGAAATAAAATTGCAAGTGGTTTTCTCATTAATGATCTCTATCAATTACATATTGATGTATCTATCTTTAATATCAAGCAAAATGTAAATGCCATAAGATCAAAATGATCCAGGGATAGTCCAAACGATAGGTATTTGTGGCACCTAAGGCTAGGTTATATAGTAGAATATAGGATTAACAAATTGGAGAAAACTGGGCTATTAAGTCTATTGACTTCCAAGTCATATCCAATTTGTGAATCATGTCTTCATGGAAAAATGACTAAGCTTCCTTTTATGGGACATGGGGAAAGGACCATAGATCTACTTGCCCTAGTACATACTGATGTATGCGGCCCATTTGATGTGTCGGCTAGAGGCAGCTTTGTCTACTTCATAATCTTTACTAATGATTTATCTTGGTATGGATACATGTATCTTATGAGACACAAGTTTGAAGCTTTT